>RJWM01026423.1:0-28095 GCA_004363535.1 Dasyprocta punctata | reverse complement strand
CTTTGTTTATTTCATTCTTTTACTCTTTCCGTGGGCTACAGTTCTCGTTTTAGATTCTTCTTGGGTCCAGAGGACCCATCTCCCTCTTTTTTCCTTCTCTCTGTTATTATATTAGTTTATATTCCGGCATTTTGATGGTATATTCAGGGAGCCTCCCGGTCACGGTGTCATCTGGGCGGCCATCTTGGAGGAAGTCCTAGACATTGATATTTTTGGGCCACTTGATGTAAATTCAAAACTGATGTGAAAGAAACTACCCATTCTAGAGGAAAAACTTTCAGTGGTGCCTGCAAAAGCCCTGCCGGAGTAGGGGTGCCATGGCCCGGGCAGCTTCCCTGAGATGGCACCGCCCTGCGTGGCCTGACAAACTTCTAGTTGTTGGAGGGTAATGTGGTTTGCTGATTTTTATTTACAAAATACTCTCACAACAGACAACTTCAAATAACCAATACAACAACAACTAACCAGTAAAACTTCAAAAACTTCAACATTTGGTTTCACGAGCTGGCAATAGGCTGGCTCGAGCATATCACTGTCTCATTATGGTTTTGGAGTAAGTCTTGATATCTGGTAGTATAAATTCCCAAGCTCCATTATTTTTCAAAATTGTTTACTTCAGGGTTGGTTGCTTCAAATTCATGATCAATTTTACTCTAAATTTACTTAGGTTTTTTTTTTTGCTTTCTTCTATCAAAATTTTAGTTTCCAATGCACTGACACTACATAGCTTGCTAAATTTCTTGAGTTTGTTTATTTCCAGAAGAAGGCATTATAAATTTACATACTTGGGAAGACGCGGGAAAACAGCTTAGAGCAAGGCTCGGAAAAAACAAGCTAGGACAAATCTATCTGGACCTTTGCAGAATTTTGAAGGGTTATTTAACAGGGAGAAACTGCTGTTTTCTGCTCCTCTCACTATTTCTCCTAGGCCCCAAGCAGGGGAGGAAACCAAAGCGCTCCACTGAGCCTGGAGCTTGGCCCAGACAAGGAAGATGGAGAAACGATGTTGCTTGTTTCAGCCTCAAGGATGAGATGTTGTGGTTCTAATGTAATATAATGTTGATAGATTTAATATTGGTTCTTAAGGATTGCTAAATCTGTGTTAAAATGTTCAAGTTGTAAAATGTTAAAAGTAAGTATGTCTTTGTAGCTAAAACTGGTTTAAAGCAATGTGTCTGGTTGCCAATTTGACAATGGTAGATTGGAATAGTTGATACATTGTATCAACTTGAAGTTTAGAAGCTTGGCTGAGTGACTCCGTTGGGGGGCTAGGGTTCTCATTTTGTAAACATTCTTTTTCTTTTTCTTTTTCTTTTTTTTTTTTTTCAGCACCGTGATCAAGCTCACAACTTCACATCTGCCAGACAGGCGCTTAAGCCGCTGAGCCAAACTCCCGGCCCTAGTTTTTTTTTTTGAGGCAGGGTTGCACTGTGTAGCTCAGGCGGGCCTTACACTCGCATTGTAGCCCAAGCCGGCCTTGAACTCACAACGTTCCTCCTACCTCAGCCTCCCGAGTGCTGGGACATTTTGTAAACATTCTTGTACTGTGCAGGAGGAGGGCAGAGAGATGGTGTGCATGCTGCACGCACCCTGGGTTGGCGGGAACCTGCTTACAGTGTAGGGAAAAAAAGGAGGCTTATGCTTCTCCTCCTTTGCTCTTGCTTCTTTTGCTGTCTTCCACTGCCATGAACTTCCACTGCCATGAACTTGGTCACTGTTCAACAGGCTTCTGTTTCCCATGCACCTTCCATCAAAATGCTTCTGCCTTATGCAGACAATTCCATTTAACCCAGGTACAGGCTAAAAATTGTTAAACTTGCTCAAAATTTAATTATAAAAGCAAAAAAAAGAGAGTTTTATCTGCAAACTTTATGCCTCCTGATGGACTTCATTGGGAAGTATGTACTGTTAAAGTTCTAAATCCTACTAAGGGTGAGACTACAGCAGCAGCAAGACAATTCGATCAGGCAGAAGAAAGAAGCTAGCAAGGGTCCTTCAGAAAGACCTTCACACTAGACAATGGAAGGGACCCAGCTTGGCGCTAATTTGGGGCTGTGTCTTTCCAGGGAATGCTGAATGGCCTGCCTGGGTGCCAGAGTGTGCTGTCCAGCTGTATCGAGGAGTCAGACCCAGAGAGTTGATTCCACCTCTCAAGAAGCAGATGCTCAGTCCTATGACAGTGATGCCTCAGAGACCACACCACTAATGGTGGAAAAGGATGAAGTTAGAACCAGCCATAATTGACCCAGGATGCTCAGGAGATAGTAACCAAAACCAAAAACCAAAGATCTAGACAGGTGATAAGAGTATATAGAGATAACCAAACTGAAAGTTTAATGAAAAAGGGGGACACAAAAGTTGCTTGTATTTTAAAGATAAAATGCAACAATACCTGCTAATTATAGATAAGATTTTGTCCTTTGCAAATTCTTTTTACAAGAGATCTCTGCTAATCGACCTACAATAAATCTGACTAGTCTGTTTATAGTTACAAATTCTATAATTGTAAAAAGTTAATGTAATTCAATTTGGTTAAAAATATATTTGAGACTTCTGGGAAGATGGCGGAGTAGTAGGATGCAGGGAAAACAACCTCTCTGAGAGACACCGTCTAGACGCGAGAACACACCATCTTGAGGAAGACAAAAAGGAGGGAGATGGGTTCCTTGGTCCCAGGAAGAGCCTGAAGTCTGAATCGAACCCCATAGAGAGAGCAAAAAGAAAAAATTCAATTAAGAAGAAGGTGGTAGCTGGCGGAGCCTTTGCCCAGAGCCGGACTCACTGAGCGAGGGGAGCTGTTGGAGCCCGGCAGTGTACAGTTGTGGTGTTGGTGGTGGCTGGCGACCCCGGGGCCTCTGCAGAACCATTCCTCAGTGGAGGAGAGCGGTGGGTGTGGAGGACTGTGCTGGCTGGCGAGTGTGGAGGGCTTGGTCCTCCCGAGGGAGAGTGATTTGCAGGAAGCCATTCTGGAGTTGGGCCAGATATGCCTGGGGCTAAAACTATTGCCAGCTTCCCCCAGTGATTCCTAGCTGGGTGCAGACCCACAGAGACTGCTTGGATGGCTGCAAGCCCGAGGAGGCTGCTCTCACGGCAGGCCTGCTAAGGTTGTCTACTACTCTGTCCACGAACAGTTGCTGGCTTGTGGAGATACAGTGCCACGATTTGGGTTGCTGTCTCCATAGGCAACCAGTGAATCCAGAGAGAACCCCGGAAGTGGACTCTTTTCTTTTTTTGGGTGAGGGTGGTTTCTGCCCTCCTTTTGGGTCTGGTCTTGTTCTGTTCTCTTTTCTGTTTTTTTTGGCTTTCTTTTCCCTCAGTCTTCTGCAGTGGTTTCCCTGAGTTGGTGGACCCATCTTTGTTCTCCAACCTATTTGCAGTCTCTTTCCCTTTCCCCACTTTCCTGCCTTTTCTTAAATTCATATTGGGTCCTCACCCTTGGGGACAGAATTGACATTTTGTGAAGCTAAGGATTGTATATGATTGTTTTGCATCCTGTTGTATGGATATAAATTCAGTTTATATGGTTGGGGGTTGTAAATCAGGGGTTGGATCAGTTTACTGTTTTGTTGGCTGTGTTTGGTGCTGTGGGTGCCACTGCAGCCAGAACTGACTGGATTGAACTGGATAGCTGTTGGCCTTGCTAATCCAGGACTGGGATTGACTGGGGATTGCAGAGAGGGCTGGGGTGTGGTGCCAAGGAACTAGGGACTGGGCTAGGCGAGCAGTGGTTTCTCATCACTGACAAACTGAGGAGGCGGGATTTTCCAATAGACTTGGAGCCCAGGAACCAGTTATACCTGGAAGATATCTCCAGGAAGTGCTCATCACCTGGGAGTCCTTAATACCACCATTAAAGTAACCCAGTGCAGGCAACTAACAGGCATCACTTTAGGAATTAAACTAAAAAAGAAAAGAAATGAGAAGACACCTAAACAGGTCACAACCCCAGACACCCAGTTCACCAAAAGCAAACCCAGGGGGCAATGAGGTTGGAAAATCCGAAAGCCCCTTACAAGGTTTCTTAGAAGTGGTAACAAAGCAGTTGAATGAGGCTTTGGAAAAAATGAAATCAGGAATAATCTCTCAAATAACCACAGAGATTACCAAAATATACACCATGCTTAGTGATGTTAGGGCAGGTACAGACAAAAAAATAAACATGTTTAAGCAAATTATGGAAGGACAACATAGGAAGCAAATGGATTCCATAAAGCAGATTCAAGTAGATATCCAGGAGAATAGAAACTCTATTGAAAGTATTCAAAGCAGATTAAGCCAATATGAGGACAGGATCTCAGATACTGAAGACACGCTCACAGTTAGTGACGAGGAAAAGAAAGATTCTTCAAAACTAGCAAGGGAACATGAGAAATCAATCCAGCAGTTGCTTGATGAGACAAAGAAAAAATAACTTAAGATTAATTGGAGTCAGTGAACAAGCAGGAGATATTATAAATGACATTGAAAACATCCTTACAGACATTGTGTCAGAAAATTTTCCTGGTAGAGAAAAAGAATTTGACATACAAATAAGTGAGGCATATAGAACTCTAATTAGCAATGATAAAAAAAATCTACTTCCAGGCATATCATAGTCAAGATTCCAGAAATTCAACACAGGAATAAAATTTTAAAAGCTGTTAGGGAAAAGAAACAAATCACTTATAAAGGAAAGCCCATCAGAATTACACTGGACTTCTCAGCACAAACTCTCAAGTCAAGGAGAAGTTGGAGTGAAGTACTCCAAGTTCTAAAAGAAAACAACTTTCAACCCAGATTTATGTATCCCGCAAAACTATCTTTCAAAATAGAGGGAGAAACAAAATACTTCCGTGATAAGGAACAGTTGAGGAAATTCATGACTACTAAACCAACACTCCAAAATATTTTGAAGGACATTTTAGAAAGGGATGATAAATACTACAGCTCCACGAACCCCAGTAGAAGGAATCCACCAGGAAAACAAAACAAAATAAACAAACAAAAAAACCCACAACATGATAAAGATAAGTCAATACATATCAATTTTAACCATCAATGTTAATGGTCTTAATTCATTAGTCAAAAGACATAGACTGGCAGAATAGATCAAGAAGCAAAATCTAGCAATATGCTGTATACAAGAAACACATTTAATTCAAAAAGATACTCATTGACTGAAAGTTAAAGGATGGAAAACAATGCTCCATGCAACAGGAGTCCAGAAAAAAGCAGAGGTAGCTATTCTATCTGCAGATAAAGTTAATTTTAAGTCAAGACTGATTAAGAGAGACAAAGAAGGTCATTAAAAATTGGTAAGGGAGCAATCTAAGAGGAAGAGATAATAATGCAACAAATACTAGTCCACACAGTTATATAAAACAATTATTAATCGACATGAAAAATCAAGCAAGTCTTAATACAACTGTATTGGGATACCTCAATACATTGCTGTCACAAAAAGACAGGTGTGGAGTTCTTGGGGTCCTCTGGGTAGAGTATCATGTCATCTGAAATAAAATCTATGTATATAAAAATTAGTTGTGACAGTCAGAGAAAAAGAATTTTGAGTAAAATGTGATTTTTCAGGGTCACCTTCAGATTTTATTTTTAATGTGAAATGTTCATTTGAAAACAACTGTGTTAACAATTAGATAATGTTTCATGTCTGTATTTTTGTCTTAAATAATTTTTGGGAATATCCAATATGCTGATAATTATTGCTGTTTTGTTGGTTGGGGTGAAATTGTTATGTTTTGATTTTTTGTTTTCCTTTTGCTTAAAAATATATATATATATATATTTGAGTGCATTCTGATTTTGTAACATGTTTGTCAGTTTGCCTGTGTGTCTGTTTGTCTGTTTGTCCAGTCTGTTAAGCTGTTGTTGAAGTTGCTGATCTAGTGATGGCTCTCATGTACAGAGCTGAAAGCACAAGAGCCCGTACAGTTGGGCTCAAGTGACTCCCAGCAGCACCTAAAAAAAGCCCTGCGGGCATAGGGTGCTGGAGGTGAGAACATGGGGCACAGGAAGTGAGCTAGTTCAGCAAAGGGGCGTGATACAAGTGTATAAATCACCTCTCAGGAACTTAGAGAGTTCCTGCAGACACTGACAGCTCTGCTTGTTTCTATGTCTCTTTAAATCTGTACTGATCACCTGTCCGTGTTTTCCATTTGTCCATTCTATAAATAGCTATTGTTTTTGAGTTTAACAGTTCTCTCTCTCTCTCTTTACATTTTTAGATCATTTAATCAAAGTTTAATTTTGGTCATAGATTTAAAAAGCATGCTTCCACCTGAATTCCCAGCTAGTCAAAATGTTACTAAAATTTGTTGTGTAAATGTAATGTATATTGTTGTTTATTATTAACTTAAGAGTCTCTCATTGTTGAAAAACAATATATTAAATGTTGTGACTGAGATTTTTATAAGTCATTAAAATTATTAAAATGATTAAAAAAAATCCCTTGGAGTGGGGAGAGATTACTGGATAGGACTTCAATTGGTGAATAAGAAAGTGGCCACCTGATAACATTTAACCAGTTCTTGTTCATTGATCAGATGCCCCAGTGATCTCCATGGCCTTATGGGAGACACCCCAACTAAAGTTTTAAAAATATATTATTGCAATATGTTCACACTGGCCATCATCAAAAGAAATAATACAATAAGGTTTTGATTTAAAGATGCCCACACAAAGGTTTTCTCATGGCTATGACAAATGATTGTTATTAGCATCACGGTGTCATAATGTATTCATGATTCCAGATGTACCAGTTTTCCAAAATGTAAAACAGGGATTGTTTATGGTAACAGAATTTTGTTTCAGATTCAGACCTCTTCCTTCAACAAATACTTATGAGGTGTATATTCCACTAAAGGTCAACAAGTTTGGTACAAGTTTTTATGTATTAAATAAGGATGCTTGACTAAAAGGAGATATTTTATGTTAAAAATGAAAATTCATGTGTGTTACAAAATGTTATCACAGCTGTCATGCTATAATGTTGTATATGTTTTTGATTTCTCATTTTCTGTGTAAAATATGTAACTGTTCGTTAACACTCTACAGGTATTCAAATGTTTAAACATCCATGGATAGTAGAAAATAACGGTTTCATTTTATGTTCTTGTATATGAGAAACCCAAATTATAAATAAATAGCAAAATAAATGACAAATAGTAGATCTTCCTCATATGGGATCAGAGATGGAGAGAGATGGGAGGGGAGAGAAAGGGGATGAGAAAAGGAACTAAGATGTGTTATGAACAGGTATCAACTCCACATATTTTATGATATTTACATAAGGTAATAATGTTGCCTCTATTACACTGTACTGTTATCAATCTTTTCTTCTGGATGTTCAACAACTGAGGTTTAGAGACCAAAAATTAGAGATAGATGGGCTTAGAGGACAGCCAATATTTTGGCCCTAGCCCTCCAAGGTCACTGAGGACCCAGGACATTGGAGAACTTTTGCTGCAACATCTAATACTCCACGAGTCCCTGGTCTTCTGATCAAGAAGACTGTGAGACCACAGAGGAAAGTGATCATCGGTGTGTGGTGTGCCTAAGGAGAGTCACCAGGAGAAAAGGTCTCCCGAGCTTTCACAGAAAGCAGCGTGGTCAAGCAATACCTGTGACTTGTTCAAACAGCTGACACTGACAGAAGAGCTAAGAGGTGCTATACGTGGTTCTAAGGCAATTCCTGAGGAGACTTAACTGACCTTGATAGATAGCAAGGAATTAAGAGTGATTAATACAGGAGAGAGGGCTCCACCTGACCTCAGCTTTCATCTCTTTTCTTTATTTTCTCATCCTCTCACTGTCCTTCCCCCCAGAACATCCAGAGCTGCAGCCGGTTGCTACATCCTCTTCCTTCTACTTTTCCCCTTCTTCTTCCTCCTCCCCTCCCTCAATCCATGTCTGCAGTACATGTATGCCTTGTGTTCATAACACATCTTAGTTCCTTTTTTCATCCCCTTTCTGTCCCCTCCCATCTCTCTCCATCTCTGATCCCATATGGGGAAGATCTATTATTTGTTTTTTATTTTGCTATTTATTTATAATTTGGGTTTCTCATATACAAGAGAAACATATGGGATATTTAAGCCTGTGCATCTGATTTATTTCACTTAAGTAAATTATGTCTCAAGGTGCATTCCTTTTCCTACAAATGACTCAGGTTCGTCTTTCTTTATGGCAAAGGTTTATTCGTTCATCTGTTGATGAACATATAGGCTGCTTTGAAGAGTTAGATATTATGAATTGCCCTGCTATAAACATGTGTATGCATGTATCACTGGGATGTTATGTCTTTCAACTCTTTCAGGAAGATACTTAGAAAGAGAGTAGCTGGGTCAAATGGAATTTCTAAAAGAAAAAAAATTTTGAGGGATCTTCATACTGATTTCCATCGTGATGGTACTAACTTACATTCCCACCCACAATGTGGAAGCATTCCTTTCCCCCAAAGCCTCTCCAGTACTTGATATTATTTGATTTCTTTTTGAAGCTAAGATGCACTCCCAGGGTGGTTTTAATTTGCGTTTCTCTAATGTCCAGTGATATTGAGCATTTTTTCATGTATTTATCAGCCAGATGTTGTTGCTCCTTGTTTTCTCTTCTGTCTCCTCCTCTTCCTCCTCCTCCTCTTCCTCCTCTTTCTCTTCCTCTTCCTCCTCCTCCTCTTCTTCCTCTTTCTCTGCCTCCTCTTCCTCCTCCTACTCTTCTTCTTCCCTTTCCCCCCTCCTCCTGTATCCTCTTTCTTCTCCCTCCTCCTCCTCCTCCTCCTCCTCTTCTCCTCCTCCTCTTTCTTCTTCTTTTCTTTTTCTCCTTCTCCTCCTCCTTCTTCTGTGAAATGTGTATTTCAGTTGCCCACTTTTTTGATTGGGTATTTTATTTTGAGAAGTCCATTTTTTTTCAGTTTTTAAAATGTATTCTAGATGTAAGTTCCCTGTCTGAGGAATATCTAGCAAAAATTTTCCTATTCTGTAGGTTTTCTTTTTACCCTGTTAGTTATTTCTTTTGCTATGCAAAAACCTTTTAATTCAATATGATCCTATTTTTGATTCTCAGTACTATTTCCTGTGCAACTGGGGTTCTGTTCAGAGAGTCCTTGACTATGCCCATGGTGTCAAGAGTTTTACCCATTTTATCCTCCAACAGGTTGTGTTTCTGTTTCAATGCTTAGTTCTTTGATCCATTTTGATTTTAGCTTAATACACAGTGTCTTAGTTACTTTTCACTCATTGCGGAGATGAAATACCTGACACCCAAAATTAGGGAAGGAAAGATTTATTTCTTACAGTTCTTGTGGAGGTTTCAGTCCATACTCAGTTGGCTCCAAGGCAGTGTGGTGTGGCTGGGCTGGCATTTACAGCCACCGCAACTGCAAGGTGCGCTGGCGAGAGAGAGAGAGAGGGCAGAAGTGAGCAAGAGGAAGACCCGCCTCCTTTACATTGTATCTCAGCTCCACCCCGGGATGGGTGCAGCACTCACATCATCAATCCCAGCGCTAGACAACAAACCTATCACAAGCAAGTGCCAGACTCAGCCCCATCAAAAGTATATGAGGACTTGGGGGTACATAGTATATCACCCAAAACATTCCACCCCTGGACCCCCCAGGGCTCATGTTAATACAAAAGACATTTAGTCCATCTTCAAGAGTTGCCAAAGTCCTAACAGTTGCAGCACTGTTGAAAAGTCCCAGTCCCAAATCTCCTCCAAGATCTATGGCAAACTCTTAACTGTAATCCCATGTATAAATGAAAACAAGGTTAAGCACTTCCAACATATAAAGGCACAAGATAAACATTACCATTCCAAAAGTTACAAATGGGAATACAAAGCATTGGAATCAAAGCAAGTCCAAAATCCAGCAGGGCAAACATTAAGTCCTGGAGTTCTGTGCTCAGCATCTGAAGCAATCTGGTTGCAAGCTCCAAAAGACTTGAGTGATTCCACCCCTGCAGCACTTTCAGGGGTCTTAACTTTCATAGCTTTCCTTGGATGATCCATGTTCCTTGGCTTCATCCTTACATCTTTACACATTGCTCTCTGCAGACAAGGCAGAAGCTGCTTTAGCCTTTTTTTGTATTTAAAACCAGCATCAAGTGAATGCCACCAAGGTCCGCTGCCAGTTGGAGCAGTAGCCAGGCTTTCCTCTCTCTTGGCTGTAGGGGTCGATTGCCTGGATCGCTGAGCTCTCTGAACCTGATTGTGAGGAACAGCTCCTCTATGCAGCCACCATTCTGGAATCTGGTGTGGCCACCGCCATTCTGGGACATGGCGTGGCCGCAACCCTTTTGAAACCTCCTGTGGCCTCTGTTGCTACTCTGGGACATGGCACTCTGTGGTTTTTTCCTCCAAGTAAACTCTTTCACCTTTGAAGGACCAAGGCTGCAAAGGGTGGAGGCCTGCTGCTTCCCAGGATCCCCCCAGGCCATCTTTTTTATTCCTTTATTTCTTCTCAGCAATCAAGGTCTCAGCTCCATCTTTACAGTCCACAGTTTCCTGGCCAAACTCACAAGGTTTTAAATCACCTTGTTGTGCTCTTTGCTCTTGATTCCCAACATAAATCTGGCTAAAAGCCCCTAACAAGAGCCAGGCCACCATTTCAACATTTGGTTGCCTTGTAATTTCTTTTTTAAAATGAATCAGTCCTTTGCCCTTAATCTCAGTCTCAGGCAAAGTCTCTGGGCATGGGCAGAATGCAGACAAACTTTCTGCCAAGCCGTAACACACATCATGTGGAGTCCAACACCCAATGTAGTCCTTCTTCCTAGCCGAAACCTCCCGAGCCTGGTCCTTACTGGCAGGCTTCCTATCAGCCTTCTGGTCTCCTGGGCTCTGACTAGAATCTCCCTTATAGAACAACCTAAGCTGTTCCGGCTCTATGCGTGTAGATGACATTTCCAAACCTTTCCAGATTCTTCCCACAAGAGCCTGGTCTTTACTGGCAGGTTTTCTATCTGCCTTCTGGTCTTCTGAACTCTGACCAGACTCTCCCATACAGAACAACCTAAGCTTTTCCAGCTCTATGCATGTAGGTGACATCTCTGAACCTTTCCAAACTCTTCCCACAAACCACTTCCAAAGGCTCTCAAACCACATGGTCAGGAATAGTCACAGCAATGACCCCACTCCTCTGGTACCAAATTCTGTCTTAGTTACCTTTCACTCGTTGCTGAGACAAAATACCTAACGCCCAAAATTAGGGAAGGAAAGGTTTATTTCTTACAGTTTCTCGGGAGTTTCAGTCCATACTCAGTTGGCTCCAAGGCAGCGTGGTGTGGCAGGGCCAGCATTCATAGCTGCCACAACCGCCAGGTGTGCTGGGTGGGGGGGAAGCGAGAAAGAGGATGACCTGCCTCCTTTACATTGTATCTCAGCTCCACCCCTGGGTGGGTGCAGCACTCACATTATCAGTCCCGGTGCTAGACAACAAATCTATCACAAGCAAGTGCCAGACTCAGCCCCATCAAAAGTATATGAGGACTTGGGGGTACATAGTGTATCACCCAATACACACAGTGTGACACATGAGTCTAGATTCAGTCTTCTGCATGTGGATAGCGGTTTTCCCAGCTCCATCTATTAAAGAGGCGACCTTTCCTCCAGTGTATGTTTTTGGTCCCTTTGTCAAAGATCAAATACTTGACTATGACTAGGATTGTTTATGCACTCTGTATTCAGTTCCATTGATCATCATGTCTGGTGTTTGTGCCAGTACCATGTCTTTTGAAATCATGGTGTGTGTATGTGGGGGTCAAAACTGCAATGCAAAAAAGATTAGGTGTAGGCCAGGGTCATGTACTTTGGTGTCTTGGGAGGGTGCAGGGTAATTTTTATCTATTGGTTTTCTGATATTTTGACATAGTCATGGTCAGAGTCTGTCTGGTTTCTTGATTCTTGTTCTACAGCTTTCAATGATTTACTTGCCATTGCTCTAACTCCTACTTCATTTTGGAGGCTGTGTATCACGACCAAAGTGACTTGGAGCGCTAGAGTTCGTTTCCAGGTTAGGTCTGACAGCGGACACTTGCTTTATCAATTGCTTCACCAGCAGCGCTCATTCTCCCTGCTTTTGGAAGCCATCTCTATATTTCTTCTAGGTGAACACATTCCTCTCATTTGACTTTGTGTCCTGAGTGTTGTGGTCCACTCTGTCCTAGGCCTAATCCACTCAATGCGCTTCATTTCTTCCACTGCACAGATTGGCTCGGGAGTGGACATGTTAACTCAATCAAAGTCAGTGAGACACAATGAGAGGTATTTTTTTGAGAATCCTGGAAAATGATCTCTGGGTTTTCCTCCTGCTCTGCTTGATTCTGAGAGTGTGGAGAGTCAAGAGCGGCTGCAGCCTCTTGTGGCCATGAGTGAGCTTGTGTGAGAATGAGATCACAGTGAGTATTATACTAACCCTTCCTCCCTTTTTACTGCTCTCCTACCAGTAGTCTCAATGCAGTGCAGAAAGAAGTCAGCCTGGGTGACCACAGGAGATAATCCAGGGATTGATTAGGAAATAAGGACTTGATCCATTTCTGGCCAGTGAGACCCCCTGGAGAGATTTGCCAGACAGGTGTGGGAAGCTACCTGCCAGAGGCAAAGAAGAAAGCAGGTGGTATTTACTGCTGATGGTGCCCATCCTGTACCCATGAGGGCATTCAGTCTTAGAAGTACCTGAGGTTGGGAAAGTTAAGGAAGGAAAGTCAAAACAGCTAGATATTTGGCAACATTGTTAAATCAGAAGAGTAGGCCAGGCACTTAGCTTCTCTGTACCTCTTCTTTGTGATCTAGAAATGTCCTTATTGTGACCATGCTGAACCATATCACTTA
Source organism: Dasyprocta punctata (assembly GCA_004363535.1). Taxonomy (NCBI): domain Eukaryota; kingdom Metazoa; phylum Chordata; class Mammalia; order Rodentia; family Dasyproctidae; genus Dasyprocta; species Dasyprocta punctata. The sequence goes on along the minus strand of RJWM01026423.1, from coordinate 15,273 downwards.
TAGTTGAAAACAGTCAGATAGCCCAACCTGAAGGAAATTGGGATGGAAAGATCTTAGGTCCTGGTGATAATGCTTAAATCCTGTATCAAACCACGCCTAAAGCGAGCTTCCTCTTGAGTTTCCCAGTTGGCTAGCTTGGGTTGGGTTACTTTCTCTTATAACCAAGAAAATCCTGGTATATGTTCATAACTATAGGAGAATACAGAAAAATCATCACTACAGTATTTTCTGTGATGGAGGGATTAGTCATCTTTCCACTACTGGGACGAAATGCCTGACATACACAATTTAAAGAAGAAAAGGTTTATTTTGGTTCACGGTTTCAATCCATGGTCAGTGTATAAGGCAGCAGGATGTGGTGAAGAAAAATTGCTCAACTTGTAGCATCAAAGAAGAGAGCCAGAGAGAGAAGAGGCCAGGGGCAAGAACATATGCTTCCAATTCATGCCTCCAGTGACCTGCTTCTTCCTGCTGGGCCCTACCACCCACCCATGCACACAGCCATGAACCCAGTCATAGGCTGGTGGACCTACCATCTCATCGCCTTACAAAATTCTACCTCTGAACACGTGCCTTTTGGGGAGGGGCATTTTCACCAAACCGTAACAGATGGCAGTGTTTTATTTCTTCCATCTCTTATCAGTTCTAAACTCCAAAATGCACTGAAATCCCAAAATATTATTTCCGTGTGACACCAGGGCTCATTTGGTGACAAAGCCTGAACCAAACTGATATATGGCTCCTTGGAATCTTTTTTTCAGTTAGTGTGGATATTCCTAACTTTCACTACAAAAATATTAATGGATTTAATTTTGCAGGGCTGCCCAGACCTTGCTGGCAGGGTGACACAATATACTGTCCATGCTGTCCCTAAAATGTACAAGCTTTAAATTCCCAGTCAGTCTGGTGCCAGGCTTTGGTCACTTGAAACAGGGACTCCATGGGGACAGTTGTGTTTCAATGTGCAAGACCAAAAGTCATGTTTTCCATACTTGAATTTTTTATTTGATTGTGTCACTTTCTTCTAACTCAAACTCAAAATCTCCTAGTTTGTCTTGGTCTGAAATGTGCTTGTGACAGAATCCATTCTGGATCCCCAACCCAATTACGTTTTGCCTCATTTCAGACACCGCTCTCGTTGACCGAGGCTGGTCTGGTGTTCATTGCTGTGATGGATTTCTGCATTGTGTGTACAGGTTCAATGGCTACGTCTTGACCTTGGGAATGCTGTGGTATTTTACAGTGTGTAGTGACATTTATGGGCCCATTTGGACACCCACAGAGAGGTTGATTTTCATAGATGAAATGTCAAGGTTGAAATCATCCAGGGTAATTGAATTGTTGAGCGTTGTCCACTTCGATTCTCAGCTGGGCCATTGACTGGACGCTTGGTCCCATTATGAGCCCATGAGTGCAGGCCAAACTGCTTACTGCGGAGAGGTCAGACTGGGAGCCAGGGAAGGGGCTGAATGGGGAGGATCACAGCATGGTAAAATCTGATGCCTACAGAAAAGCTGCCCCGTTTTCACCTCCTTAAGTAAAAGCATGCATGCACTTAGTTGGTGAATAGATTATAGATAACAGAAAAATAAAGCTCATCAATGGAGGTTATTTATATGTTGTTTATTTTAAAATCTAGCCATCTACGTATTGACAGGAGCAAAATAGGGGAAAGGAATCTCTACTTCAGTGTCTAAGTAGAAGTAGTTTTAAGGGACATAAATCTGGAGCAAGCTTCATTTAAATTAAAAGGCAGCATAAAAAGCATCATATCATTACTATTTCATAGGTTTTTTTCAGTATTGAGAATTGAACTGAGAGTCTTCACACTAAGCTGTATATGCAGCTCTTTAAAAAATTTTTTATTTTGCTATAGGGGCTGACAAAGTCACCAAACTGCCTGGGCTGGACTCCAACTCACGATCCTCCTACGTTGCCTCCCAGAGTGCTGGAAAGATAGGTGTGACCTGCTGTTTCCTACACAATTAAATGTATTTGTGTGCTGACTGTCCAAAGGACAGGATTGTCTTCAGGCACACCATCACCATGCCCACTTCCTCTGCTGCTGTATGGTCTACAGGAAGGGCCAGTCAGCCCCAAAAACCTTTGCCTGCCATCAGGATAGCCAGTCTTGCTGAAGTTTCAGCTGTCCACACATGGTGTGGCCCAGTCAACCTCACTCTGGTGATTCCACCAACAATGTCTGCTGACAAATATCCCTAAAAGCCAGCTGTCAGTCAGCACAGACCAATCAGTTAGAATCAGAGTTAAAGTCAGCTCACCAGCATGTTTCAGAAGTCTCTAGATGGACCTGTTGGCTTTCTGTTAGCCTTGGGATCCAGACAGATCCAGAGTCCAGGTTTTTTGGTGGGTCTTTTTGATGCCCAGCTGTTGGGGTCACACAGATAACATGGAAGAGGACTCCTAGCTACATTTTGTTGTTGAGGATTAGAGCAAACGAGGACTGGGGATGTAGCCCAGTGGTGGAGTGCTTGCCTAGCATGTGCGACTCCCTGGGTTCCATCCCCAGCACTGAAAACAAGAACGAGAACAAACAGCACCAGTCATTGGGGTGCACCCCCAGCCATGACGTGAACGGCCTCCCGTGTGGGGATCTGTGATCCTTGTGATGCTGAGATGGAGATCAGCCAAGCCACTGCCCTTTCTGGTCACTTTGTTCTACTCTGGTGGGGTCATCTGATCACAAGAAGAAACCCACATTCCTTCAAGGGCAAATGCCTTGCCCACAGTGGTGGCCCAGACACCAAAACATGAGGATCAAATAGAGATGGGCCCGGCCAAGCATCCAACTGTTTAGTCTACATTGGTCTAAACATCCAGGTTACTGGAAACATCTCAGGAGTTAAAAGAGCCACATGGTCTGGTCCCACACAGAGCAGCCTGGGTCAGGAAAAATGAAAGACACATGGTTGGAGGAGGGTGTTCTCTAGGTGTGTAGTGGGGCTGGGGAGAGAGGATGAGACAAAATGCGTTCCGTCTGTGTTTATTCTTAGGGCTGCTGCACCAAAGTAACACAAACTGGGTGGCTTAAATTTATTCTCTCACCTTTCAGGAGGAGTCCAGAAGTCTGAAGTCAAGATTTTTCCCTCTGAAATAGACAAGGTGGGATCCTTTCTGGTCTTTTCCTAACCTCTGATAGGTTGCTGGCACTGTTTAGCATTCCTTGGCTTAGAGATGTGTCACTCAGATTTCTGCCTCTGTAATCACAGAGCTGTTCCCTCCCTGTGTGCATGTCTTTCTCCTTTTCTTCTAAGGATACCAGTCATGCTGGGTCAAAAGCCCAGAGTGACCTCATCTCAATTTAACTAGTCACACCTGCAATGTCTTTATTTCTAGATAACGTCATTGTATAAGTTAAGGTTCACTAGAGGAACAGATTTAATATATAAAAAATACATATGATACATAAAGGATTTACAAAATTGGCTTAAAATGGCCACCTGTGGAGTCAGGGGAGGCAGAATGAAAAATGGCCGCCTGTGGAGTCAGGGGAGACAGAATGGAAAATGGCCGCCTGTGTGCTAGAAGGCTGGAGGATCCAGTTGAAAGTCTAAGGCCTGTAGCTCACTGCAGAGTCTGGTGTGAGGGTGTGTCAGGAAGACAAAGAGTCTGCACTGGAAGGCTGAAGAGTCTGCAGTGGAAGCCTGAGGAACCGGAGACAAACGTCCAAAGGTGATGGTAAAAATGGGACCTTCTCTGGAGAAGCAAAGCGGGCAGACTTCCTTCTTCTTTCCTTTTTTATTCCATCTAAGCTATCAGCCTGTCGTTGGTGCTGCCCACATCCTGGCTGGGTCTTCCTCTTCAGTTTGCGACCTGCACATCGCTTATCATCCAGAATACCCAGAACTGTGCTCCATTAATGTGCTTGGCATTTCTTAATTCATTTTGGTTGATGCCACAATTAACTATCACAGTCACATTCACAAGATCTGGAGGCTAGGACTTTTTGGGGAATGCTATGCAACCCATAATGCTCTGTTTTCTCAGACCTAAGGAGCTGTGCATGGTCAGCTTGGTCAGTGATAATGACAAGATTCTTGATTAGCTGTTCCTTTGTGCATTGGCTCTTCCAGGCTGGGAAGCCCATGAAAACCTGAGCTGCTCACCCTAGGGCTGGAAGAGAGATGTTGAGAAGCAGAGAGGCATCCAGGAGGCAGGGAGAAGTCTTTTTGGACTGGTGGCCTGTCCTCAGCCCCAAGAGGCTGGCTCTGAAAGGGTTGGCAGCTGCCACTTAGAGGTGAGAAGCCTGGTCTCAAATCACGCTCTGGAGACTTCTACCAAGAACAGTGTCCCTGAGTAGGAAAAGCTTCTCTGCTGGGGGTTCTGGGATTGGGGAGGCTCTGAGTCCAGAGCTCATGGGAATGGTGTTGGGTACCCCAATAGTCATGGAGTCCCATTAGAGGTGGATTAGAGTTGAGGCTGGTATTCAAGACCATGGATGACCCAACCATGGGGATTCCTGCACTGGTTGCAGTACACCCGCCCATGGCTGGGTAGAAAAGGGAGCAGCAGATAGATGTTTGGGTGGATGGGCCTCAGTCCTACCAGACAGATAGACGCCAAATGCAGGGAGGAGTCCCCTCTACCAGCAAGGAGGCCTCACTTCCCACAGGAGGAGGCTACCTGTGCTGTGGAAGAGTGCGCAGGGCCTGTCCACACACGGGGCAATGGAGGACTCAGTCCGAGGTCTGCAGCTCACTGCGGCGTCCCGTGTGAGTCCATGTGAGGGGGCTGACGGGGCCGCCATGGAAGGCTGGAGGGTCTATACCGGAAGGCCGAAGGGTCTGCACCAGACGATGCAGAGTCTACACTGGAAGCCAGGAGATGACATCCACAGTGAGGGTGAAGACTGGGGCTCCTCCGAAGAACAGACCAGAAGCACCCAGCACCCCGGGGTGTAGAATTACTGAGCCAATTTAGCTAAGTTTCTCTTAACTAAATTTCTCAGTTTGCCACAATCAGTCAACCGTCACAGCTCCCCCGAAGATGAGTCCAAACAAGCTTCTCCTTTAAGTTGTGTATGTCAGGCGTTTTATCCCAGCGACAGAAAGGTGACAAACACAGCATGCGTCTCTGGGGAGGGCCGATGAGTCCGAGTGGCCCCCCTGCCCCGGCTGTGCCAGGGCTGAGGAAAAGAGGCCCCACCCTGTGCTCTCAGAAATGGGCCCGTGCCAGCTTCCCTGGGCTGTCACACACTCTCCCCTCACCCACGTTTTGGGTTCATCCCGGGAGGCCTGAGGACCTGCTGGGTCTTCTTCCTTGGTCACACGGAAGCCCCCTTCCCCAACTCTTATTTGAGGACCAAGAGCAAAGCTAAAGAGCTAGGTAGGGCTAGGTATAAAACACTAACCAAGGAGTCGATGTGTGGGAGCAGGAAAGCACTTGTGGGCCAGCGTGGCCCTTCCGAAGCCAGGGTGGGAGGCGTGACCAGGCCAGGAGGGTGGCGGTTTTAGTTCCCTGGGGAAGCCCTTCTGGAAATCTACCCTTGACAGCAACTCTTGGGCTCTTCTGCCCTTCAAACTGCTGCCTTCCTGCAAATGCCCCAGCAAAGAGGGGACACTGGGGGTGCCCAGCACGAGTCAGGACGAGGGCTCAGGCTACAGCGCTGAAAAAAAGAGACTTAGACAAATACTTCTACAATTAAATCAAACCCATACAAGCTGGGTGTGGTGGGACACACCTGTGATCCCAGTGCTCTGGAGGCTGAGGCAGGAGGATCACTGTGAGTTCGAGGCCAGCGTGGGCTACGGAGCAACACTCTGTCTGAAAACAACGACGACGACAACAACAACAACAACAAAACCCATACAGTGCTTCGAAATTCCCAAGGTATTGAAAAACAAGCAAACAGTATGAGGGCGTCCATTGGGCCTTATTCATTGCATGGACATTTGGAAGGATGGAGCTGGACGGTGCAAGGCCGCCTTTGTGCTCTCTGCTGCACCCTTGGGTGAAGACGTGGGGACCTCAGAGCTGTGGGCGGCGCTTCCTCCTCACCCCGCAGCACCCGGTCCCGCTCCTGGCCGGTCGAGGCTCAGTGCACCCCCTGCTCCGGCCAGCCGAGGCCCCGGGCGTAGGCGCCCTTGCAGCTGCGGATGGCGCTGTCGTGTTTCAGGCACGTGTTGAGGCCCTGTACCGCCGAGCGCCAGCCGATGAAGCCCTGTGTGGTCTGCGGGACGGGGGGCGACGGCAGGACCTGGGGTGGAAACGCAGGGGCGTTAGTCAGCGTGAGGAGCGTCCCCGAATGTGCCCAGGACCGGTGCAAGAGGCCGGGTGTGCGGAAGACAGAAAGCAAAGCCAGTGTCACCAACGCGGGCTGAAAATAACCGCGCTCTGGGGACAGGCACGAGCAGGAATGCGCTTCTTTCTCTTGCAGTGCTTATCATGTTTAATTCACGAGCTCCAGGTGAGTTAACTTGTGGTTCATAAAAAAGAGAAAACCAAAAAAAAAAAAAAAAAAAAAAAAAAAAAAAAAAAAAAAAAAGGTAGGGTACAGAAATATTAAATACAGTAGTGCTACTGTTTTTTATAAAATGTATGACAATATTGTTAAACAGTATTCTGGTAGTTTAAATTTTGTTTTGTTTATTTATTCATTTTTTTGTTTTTTGAGACAGGGTCTCACTCTGCAGTTCAGGTTGGCCTTGAGCTCACTTTGTAGCCCAGGCTGGTCTTGAACTCGAAACAATCCTCCTGCCTCAGCCTCTTGAATGCTGGGATGACAGATGTGTGCCACCATGCCTGGCTTTAAATTTCATTTTAATTAGAAGGCTGTGTCACACACACACACACACACACACACACACACACGGAGGCGTGCATGCACTTTAAGCTGTAGAGCCCACAGGAACGCAAAGCAACTGCATTGAATCAAAAAACCAAAATGAAACAGGCTTTTGTTTGAAAGGAAAAAGCACAGCTTCATTTGTCAATTCCTTGTATGGATTTGAAATTCTCGGAAAAGGAGGGTAAATGTTTAGGCACTTTCCCTCTTCTTCTCAAGTAACCTGTGGGCTGGGGAAGGCATCTAAACAGAGGCAGCCGCGGATATTCGCGTTGACAGAAGAACCGGGACAGTGTTTTCCTTCGCTGGGCTGACGAGCTCACTCCTACCAGGTGCTGGCGGAGGGCAAGGGTCCAGGTGGGCGGCTCTGGCTTGGGGACGAAGCCCCTAATGTGCTCCTGGGGAGGAATGAAAACCAATCCCCGAGAGACGCAGGTAGGGAGCAGAGGGAGCAAAGTGTCCTTGCGCCAGCTGTGCACAGAGCCGTGCAGAGGGAAACCACCCTCACGGTCCCCTCCAGGGGGCCTTGGAAACACACGAGCTGACTTGCAAGTCTCTGTCCAGCTTGGAAACCACCCCGACATGTCACGCTTCCCGCTCCGGTTGGCAGCAAGGTGAAAGCGCCCCGTCCACCAGGGCCTCTAGGAGTGTGAGGATAGTGCAATTACCTGCAGAAAATGCGCTTGCAGAATCCCTTTGACCTGAGAATCTGCCCTGGCCAGTGTCCTAAGATAGCCTAATGTCTGCACACGTGTACCAGTGCGAGTACAAGGGCACGCCGAAGTCCTGCGTGCCATGGTGAACTCAGGATGCATGGATAAGGCACGACAGGCAACGACAAAGCAGCCTGTATGGTTGGGCTTTCACACGTGTATTCGTACACAGCAGTCAGTGTTGCCCTCACAGGTACGAGGAGTAGTCAAGGATTCCACCGCAGGGTAGAGCTCTGCAGTCAGACACAGCCACTGGGTGACCTGGGGAAGGGTGTTCAGCCTTCATCAGCTTTAGCTTCTCCATCTGCAAAATGGGCCTGATGGTGACCGTCTCCACCTTCCAGGGGCGGTGGAAGGAGACGAGGTGACCCACATGACAATCCGTGTGGTGAGTGTTATGGTTTGTGTCTAGATGTCCCCCAAAGCCTCATGGAGTCATAGGGCCTTTTCTTTGGAGATGGCTGGATCTAGAGTGTGTGACTGGTTCCTACTGCAATGCTGGCGTTAAGAACGGGTGATTGCTGGATCAGTCCACTGACTGGATGGATACTGACCTAATCCCAGTAGATTGGATACAATATAAGGCACAGAAAGAGCTCTCTCTGTCTGTCTCTGTCTCTGTCTTGCTCTCTCATTGCTTTTGCTGTCTTCTGCCAGCCATGAACTGCTCTCCTCTGTGAAGCCACCCTGCCTTGGAGCCAGCTGATTATGGGTTGAAACCTCTACAAACTGTGAGCTAAATGAACCTTTCCTCCTTTAGCTTTGGGTGTTGAGTATTTTGTCTCAGCAGCAAGAAAAGTAACTGAGACGATGAGCCACCGAGAGCTCCTACTTAAAAGCTGGTGCTGATGGGGTAGTCACTCTTGTGGGCACGTGGGCACATAGGAAAACCTCCAGAAAGAGCGTCCCAAAGTGTTCACCACAGATACGAGCGTGGTGCATGTGGGTGTTTTAGTTACCTTTGCACACACACACACACACACACACACACACATTTTTTTTTTTTTGATGGTGCTAAGGAATGAACCCAGGACCTTCACACTGAGTTACCTTCCCAGTACTTTTTAAAAATTTTTGTTTAGGGACAGGGTCTCTCTAAGGTGCGAAGTTACCCAGGCTTGGAACTGTGCTGCTCTGATCTCCGCCTCCCAGAGTGCTGGGATAATTGGCATGGGCCACCATGCCCAGCATGAGATGCTTTTTAGAAAAAGCTATGATGCTGTGTTGCCTTCTAATCAGGGGGAGAGAAACCCTCAACATCTCTCAGCCAAGTCCCTTCCTGACTCTTCCTCCCCTCCTTTTTCTCTTCCCTCCCTCCTTCCTCTCCCTCGGAGATACTCAGGGACTGTGTGTGTTCCGTGTTCCGGCCGCCCCCTCACACTCAAGACTCCAGCACAGGTGGGGAAGAGGAAACCCACGGAGCTGCAAGTGCTCGGCCCTGCTCCTTCATTCTGGGGTTTCGCCCCCTCTCTCCATCAGCACCCAGAACCTTCTACGTAGCTGGCAGAGGCAGAAACCAAGGCCCAGTGGCAGCCTCGTGGAAAGAAGCCCTGGGCCATACAAAGCTTGACGGTGTCCAGAGGCATCTGGCCCTCGTCCACCGCTGAGTGCGTCTCTGGGGGACACTGGTCTTCTGTGGAGGTGCCTGGCTGTTTCTGACCTTTTACCCCCGCCATTTGTTCTCTACTTGGCAACCAGAGTGCCCTTCCAGCATTCATGCCACAGCCCTGCGCAGAACAGTGCCCGCACTGCAGACAGACTCCAGCCCCAGCTCCCTCCCGCCTGAGGCCAGCAGGGTCTGCCCTGCCCTCTGCTCCCCACCTGCACCCTTCCCTGCCCCAACCGACCCCGCCACCCCGGCTTGCTGAGCTCCAGCGACATCACCATCCCTGGCTGTCCTGGAATGCGCCAGCTTTTGCTACGCATCAGGGCTTTCAGATGCTTTTCCCACAGCTGGTCCCTTGGCACCCTTTAGTCCTGGCTTGGTGGGTGCCGCCACAGGAAGCCTGCGGTGCCCGTCCCATCCTCTCCTCCTCCAGCACCTCACCTGCCATCTCCTCCGCGGCACCTAGCGCCGTGTCTGACGGTTGTGTGGGTTTTCTCATTTGGTGCTCGTTCCCCAGCCCGGATGTGCGGGCTGTGGTCTCGCCTTCCTGCGCCTCAGTCCCCCCACCTCCAGCAGCTGGATGCTGGGGACGGCTGACAGTCGTGGGCACCCTCAGACACAGTGGCCCTCTCCCATGTCCTTCATACTGTCCATCTCGCTGGCCTGACGTCACCCATCAAAGCAGGTGCTCCCCGAACCCAGTGACAGCGGTGCCAGGAGCACACGGAGACACAGAAAGGTCAAGCCTTTTGCCTGATCCCACCACACGGCGGGTGAGTGGCAGACCAGGACGTGGGCTCCGGGCTCATTCCAGAGCTCGAGCCTCGCCCCGGCCCTGTTTTCCAGCTCTGCTCCTGTACACATCGCTGTGAGAGTGGGTGGACGCCCTCCGCCCCATCCCTGGCTTCCCTCTGACCACGGCGCCTGCAGGGACACAGATGGCTCACCTGCTGTGAGGCCAACGTCTGAGCTTAGAGCGCCTGGACTTAGGACTCTGTGCTGCTCACTGCCGGGTTCTTTCAGGTTTGGAAGGACTCTCTCTTTTTTTTTTTTTTTTTGAGGCAGGGTCTCACTATGTAGTTCAGACTGGCCTTGAACTCACAGCAATCCTCCTGCCTCAGCCTCCTGGGTGCTGGGGTTACAGGTATGTGCCACCATTCCTCGCTAGGATTCCAAATTTTGATGGGGCACATTTCTTAGGAAAATGAGAATTAAAATATGACTTTTCTAACCTTGATGTATTTCTCCACAGGGGTGACTGGCCGGATGCGGAAGTGCTCAGGAAGCTCAAGTTTTGGTTTTGGGGTGCGGGGTTCTTCACCCTGCATCAGCTGAGACAGAAAGCAGAGACAGGAGCCCTCAGGGTGTGGCCTGTGGACGGAGTTGCTTCAGTGTCCCCTCCAAAGGTCACACTGGGTAGGTGTCAGAAGTGGGGCTCACTCAGAACAGCAGGTGGATCCGGTTCCAATGCCACAGAAGGTGCGGGGTGGTCGGCTGCTACCCCTCCAGCAGCTCATTGAGCCCACGAATATTTATCTCCTGTGTCGTGACTTGAGGAAACTCTACAGGTTATGGACTCAAAAAAATGCCAGCAAGGCTCCAGGGCCCAAAAGAGAGAGCCCCCCATCCCCCTCCTTTGAATTTTTAAAATGATTTTGAACTCTTTGAAAACCCGATTTAATTACATATAAGGAATATTAATATGGCTCATTTTATGCATATTATATTAATAAGGCCTCATTTTATGCATACAATTTTAAATTGTGTAACTCTCTAAGAATTAACAAAAAACTCATTAAGAATGGCATAATTTCAAGGCTAGCAGGGCGGGGCGGATTACGGATGGAGTGCCTGCCACCTTGAATCATGAACACTTCCTATTAGCCAGTCATTCGGTGCCACCTCCCTCCAGAGAATGTGGCTTCCTTGGAGCTGGCTGGAGGGAGCCAGTTTGAGAGGTTACAGAGTGGCCACGACCCCATGGAAACCCACGTGAACAATCCAAGTGTCTGTATAACAGCTTCATAAATTGGAGATGCTTATTGTAGGTGCAGAAGATTTCGCTTGGACATGTGGGTTTCGGGACTCTCCTCAGTCTCTGAAAGACCTGGAATGTGTAATTGGCCTTGTTGTCTGCTAGCACTCAGCTGGGCTCCTGGTGGTGGCCTCTTTGGATGGGGCAAATACTCTCTGCAGGCGTCCCCCCACCCCCCATTAGTTATGCTGGGCCGCTTCTCCTGCTTCTGTCTCCTGTCTGGTCCCTGTAGACTTCTGGACCCTGCTTTAGTTCATACCCATCCTATCTTCCCAATAGTCCTCCACAGCTCTCCCAGCCTCTAGCTTGATAGGGGTTCACATGCCTTCTTACCCCACCTGGCTACGCAGTTACGCGGTTAGGTGTGTCGGGGGGACGCCACCCCATTTCACAGATGGGAAGTCAGAGCTCGGGTGGCCGTGGAACTAGATCCTCTCCCTGGTGTGTCCTCCGGTAGCTGCGTGACTCTGCAGTTCTTTGAGCTTCTTTCCCTAACTCTAACGTGGGCACAGTGGTGGCTCTTACTCGGATGAATTGGGCTGGCTCTGCGCAAGCCCTGGGCACGTGCTGGCCCCGCGGCAGGCGCCCGGTCACTTGCGAGAAAGGAGGGAGCCCCCGGTTTCAGAGTGACCTTCGGCTACCGCGTATTCTTCGTCTCGTTCTGGCAAACGATACACTGATTGTCCCAAACCACTGACGCGATAATGGTGGAATTTGTGAAAGTTCTGTTTACCTCCTCCAAGGGGGTTGTCAGAAATCCCCAGTTCTGGGCCCAGTTCTTCCGCGCCTCGGATTCGGCCTTGAGACGGTATCTCCTGAAAAGGAAAGTTCCGGGTGCTGGACGACATCTGAGAAGGCCTCGAGCTAAGAACTGTCAAAGCAGAGGGAGCCTGAGGTCCTTCGCTACGTCACGGCGGCGATGGGACAGTGGTTCTGACAGGGTGGGGCGCAGAGCCGGAACCGGGCGCCTCCCACCAGGCAGGGGCCCCTGGGCGGAGGCCTGGGGCGCTGGTGGCTGTGACCTTGGGGAAGGCACCCTGGCAGCAGAGCGGATGGGGGCTGGCTCTGCCCGAGGGGCCGACTCGGTAGTGGACGGCACTGACGCTGATTTGGGAGCCCCTGTGACCCACGTTATTCTGTATACCCCTCGACCTCGGATGCCCAGGAGCAGCAGCACGACCTCGACGTCCGGGCCCTGCCTGCACCCGGGGGCCACCCACTCCGCTGTCTCTCGACCCTGCTGTCGCCTCATTTCTGTGTGACTGCTGGCCCGCCGACTGGAGCTGCTGCTGACAAATGTCTAACGGGACATTTAGTCATCTCGATTTTTCACGCTCGTTCTCTTTGGGCATCAGTAAATAACTCAGCCCTCCCCCAGCTGGACAGTTTGGAGCCTCTGGTCAAGCTCTTTGCCCTGGCCACAAGGCATCAAGGGAGAGTCTGTTTTCTAACAGAGATGTAACAAGTGTGAGTCACATATGTAATTATACATTTTCCAGTAGTCCTATCAAAAAGAAAGGAAAAATAATGAAGTAACATTAGCTTTAATAATGCTTCTTTTGTATGACTCTTGGAAATCTGTTCTGTATTTTGCATTCAAAGCTAGTCCCAATTTGGATCAGTTACATTTCAAGTGTTCAGTAGTTGGACATTGGACACTGAAGTCTAAGGCTTGACAGCCCCAGTTCATGAGGTCAGACCATCTGACTTGGGTTTTGAAGGATGGATAGGAGTTCTTCTGGTGGAGAAGGGAGGAAAGAGCATTCAGGCAGAGAGAACAGATCTTACTATGGGAGTATTTTCTGTTGAGAATACTTGGATGAAGATAAAGATTTTTTTTGAAGATCAAACTGTATATTTTATGCCAAATGATGGCTTTCCATTTATGAGAGTGATGTAAAGTTTGCTATAAAAATAAATGTATTGAGTCAGTCAATTTAAACACAAATATAAAGTGACTAATCAAGGTGTTACAAGGAAATGATAAAATCACAGACATATTAAATTGGATAATTGAAGTAAGCTAAGCAATTATATTGAGTTGCTACTAAAACTTAACTTGCATCTAAATTAGTAACTTCTCATGTTGGTTAAAACTTCAAAAGAATGAAATAATATTCAGCAATCTAACAGAATGCCAATTAAAAACAACCATTACAAATGTCTGCTGAACATGACTCTTTTAGAAAAATGGATCTATTTTTAAATTTAAAATTTGTTATAATTTGAAAGTCCAGGAAAATGGAGAGACAAAGTACGTAAGTATGATTCCTTCAAATTGAACAAATATTAATGTTTTTAAAAAAAATTTGGCAAATTTGAAGAATAAGAGAAAATCTTATGTGGCTCGTGGCAAACCCATGGAGGATTGTTGCAAAAATTTTGGAGGGAAGGGGATGAAGATAGGTTGGTCACTGGCTGCTCCTAACACTGCCTTCTTTCCTGAAGGTCCTTGACTGTCCACAGAGAACCCCTCCGGCACCCAGAGGTCGACTATCGCCTGGACTTGGTGGGGAAACTGAGGCTACCAGGTGTATTCACTCCATGTGAGGACGGCCTACCCCACAGGGTTAGAGAATCCGGGAAGTTACCAGATCTCGTCCTGGGCTACAAGGTTCATGCGCTGTGCCGCCTCGGTGCTGATCATTTTCCCTGCCATGGGGCCGGGGTCTCCTTACACCCAGCACGCAGGGGTCTGGGCTCAGCGTCTGGCGTTGCTAGGGAGACCAGTTGCTAGGCAACGTGAAACTCTGGGAGGCAGCTGCAGGGGTGCACCTGGAAGGGTGGGGCCACTGCGCTCCGGCTGGTCAGACGATGCTTGAGGAAGCTTTGGCGGGCCTGGCTTCTCTGCTGGCCCTGAGCCTCTGGTCCACCTCCCTGTCCACCTGTCCCTCCGAGGGAGTCCGGGACACTGACACCTCCGCCCACCTTTACGATTTACACCTGTTATGGAAGCGCGGCACACCTCGTGGCCAGCAAATCCCCGAGTGCCTGCAGCTTAGCGAAGAGGGGCAAAGAGCACCACCTCCCGGAGCCGGCGAGGCGGAGACCGCAGCCACCCCAGCGGCCCCTTCTCCGCCTCTGGCCCGGAGGGTCTTCCTCGGGCCTGCTGTGCTGGCTCCGTGGCACCTTCCACCTCCCGGCTGTGGCCGAGTGCCTCAGTCTCCTCCGGCACGGTGTCGCCTTCCGCTCGCCGTGGGGGAAAGCACTGCTGTGAACACGGCCGCGCGAGTCTTTTGGAGAACCTGGGCCGCATTTCTGTCCGCATCCAGTGGAATCACACTCAGTCTCATCCCAGACCCCAGCACCCCACGATCTCCTCTTTCAGGCTATCCGAGCTGACTGACGTGGCCATCCGCCCTCTGAGGACAGCAGCACGGGTCGAGGACTGGAAATGGTCCTGAGGCACCAGCAAGGGCCTCAGTTGCATAGAGCAGGGGCAGTTGTCTGGCTGAGTGGCCACAAGACCCGCTGGTGTGGGGTCCTTGGGGGGCCGAGTGAACAGTGCCTGCGCTCCTTGGTCGGTCCCCTGGCAGATCACTACCATGTCCCTGGGCAGGGAGGGGGTTTCTATACCTCAGGTGTGCGGACTGTCCCGGGCCTGATGCCCTGCCCCCTCCCCATCCGAGGGCTTGTGCCTCACTGCGGTAACCGCGGGGCTTGGCTGGGGCTGTGTCCCCGGGGGACGGCTCTTCTCAGCTGTTCATAGGGGCTGGCAAAAGCCCAAATCTGAACCCTCCCAGCTGCCCACTTTGATAGATTAGTGGCAGGCCAGGCAGGGGCTGGATCAATCAACAGTCAATTAATGACTTAGTCTGCGTTGGTGGCTGAGCCGACAGCAGAGCTGGTGGGCTGGGTCTGACTGCTGGCGGTGGGCACGTCTCCAGGTGGGCTGAGCTTTTGTTCTCGGCCTTGTCTCCGAAGTCACCATTCCTGTGACAGGAAGAAAGACATGCTGAGAGGAAAGAAGGGGATTGATTGCCAGGAAGAGAGGAAGATCCATCATGGACTGAGGACAAATTCTGTTCCCCCTTGGGAGGCTACTAAGATATTTCTGTTGAACCGATTAATCGAGAATAAATCCACTCACTGAAGATCTCTCCCTGCCTGACAC
>RJWM01026422.1:0-27837 GCA_004363535.1 Dasyprocta punctata | reverse complement strand
GGAGATGAGATCTTGGAGAAAGGAAAAGGAAGACAGGACTTCTGTTCATGCCTGTGTATTCAGTGGAGCAGGACATCCATGGAGAAACTGCAGGGCAGGGGACAGTAGGGAAAGAAGAGAACATGGAAAGATATTTCTCCTATTTGAGGTGAGGTTAGTGCTGAGAAAAGAAAAGAGGCAGAAGAAACCAAAGAAAGAGAGCTCTGAACCAAGGGGCCATACAATTCCTGGTGGCAGGTCTTGGTGAGGATCTGTGAGGGTTCTAGATTAACAGACTCCAAAGGAGGGATGAGCTCAGGAATCAGAGAAAATATCCCATCTCCTGAACCAAGACTGTGTCAACACTTGGGGACATTCTCAACAAGCCATGAAGAAAGGTTAAAACTGTTATTATCTTTTGGAGAGGTAAGCGTGACGTTGTTGATCTTTATTTCTTTGGGAGGTCTTGTGTTGGTTATTTTTGAGATTATTATCCCTCTGTAATTAATTTTAAAATACTTGTGTTTTTATGTAAAGATGATTGAGTAAAGGCTGTCATCAAATTATAGCCTTTCTAGCAACTAGAATTGAAACACCTGGGAAAGGACTTAGTGAAGAGAAAGAAGAAAAGCTAAGAATCAGGAAAGAGGAGACAAGAAAACTAGAAATTACAGA
This sequence comes from Dasyprocta punctata, assembly GCA_004363535.1. Taxonomy (NCBI): domain Eukaryota; kingdom Metazoa; phylum Chordata; class Mammalia; order Rodentia; family Dasyproctidae; genus Dasyprocta; species Dasyprocta punctata. The sequence goes on along the minus strand of RJWM01026422.1, from coordinate 27,183 downwards.
GAAACTGGTAACAACACAGAGGGAGAGGGACCTGTCTTCATAAACACAGGGTAAGGCTGGGAAGTGGCAGCAGACTCAGTGACAAACAGTGACCCAGCAATGTGAGTCCCAAGTAAAGCCCACTGTTACTGTAAGCTGCAAATACAGTCTGGGGTTTCACTATGAAAGTGATTCACGTTTCAGGGTAGCATTGGAGAAGAAATACAGTCCAGCAACCACTATAGTTAGGAGTAATACGATTACAAGACATTTTGAGAAGGGCCTTATTGTTTAAGAATGTACTACTCTGGGAATAAAAAGTCACAGGGCAACCATACTTCAGGGTTTCTGGGGTCACCCTACAGCAGTGACTAGGTGGAAGACAGCCACAAGAGGGAGTCATAGAGAGAAGGGTTAGTCATAGACCTCCTGAGCAGTTTAAGCTGTGGTGAGTTCAAATTGTGAAGGACATGGTAATCTTACTTTCCATGGTATGTAGTTTTTTGAGGGGGTCGGGTCTGAAAGTGCTGGAATTAAATCCAGTAGACTAACTGGTTCACCTCACTGCCCACATCCAGAGCTGAACTCGGTGGTCTGTTTGCTTTTCCCTTCTGCCAATGTGATCAGAGATATATCTCATCTGGAAAGTCTGCCGCATCCTGGGGTGGACAGACAGGCTTCTGAAGCAGGTGAGATGCTTCAGAAGCCCACTGACCACAAAGTAGTCAAGGATAGCAGTGACTTGGAGCACACAGAACGTAAACACCAAAAACCATTATGGTAAGTACAGCCCTCAAGGACACAATACACTACTGACTCACCCTGCCCAGTAGAAAAGGTGGAACAGGACTCATCACTCACACAGCGAGAAATAGTCCTGGTAACACAATACACCCTAGTAGTACCTAGTGTAACTCACTCTCCCTTCCTCATATCTGTGGATTCCAATGCCAAAAACCCTAGAAAGAAACTACACACAAAAACCCCAACATGGAGTAATTTTTTGACTCATGTATTTTATTTTTTCTTTGTTCTTTTTTTAGGAGGACTGTTTGTTTCTTTTTTCCTTGTCTTTCTTTTTTGCTAGGTCTTACTCCCTTTTCTTTCTTTTTCTCATTTGTTTTTTTCTGTTACTTTTACCTGTTTACTTTCTTTAATTCTTTCACTGGATTCTCATCTCACCTTTCTTTCTTCTTTCTTTTCATTTTCCTTTTTTCATTTTGAATTTTGCTGCATATTCCATTTTTCCTTTTTTCCACCTACTCCATTTTTATTGGTACTAATTAGTGTTACTAATTTTTACTTAGTTAACTGTATGCTATTGTTGTTGATTTCTTTTCCATAGCTAACGGTGGTATAGTCAATGGTTTCAGATATTTGCTGTGTGCAAATAGCTGGTTTATCTTGTGTATATATTATTATGACTGATTTCTTCTCAATTGTTAATGGTGGCATATTTGTGACTTTTAATTGGTTTTTGCTGCATGTCAATATCTGGTGTGTTTCTGTGTCATGAATATTATTGTGGATTGATTTATTTTTCTCTTCTCTATTCAGTACTGAGAATCAAGACCCAAAAAGAAGTTGGACACTAAGAAGACCCCAGAATATTACACGGACTGTGTTGAAGAGAGTATAAACACAGAAACGTAATCAAATATAAGGCCACATCACTGTGAGACATACTCTAACTACAGAGATCTCCACAGCAGTGACAGAGTTTTCCTACCCAAACTGATATTTATCCTGGAGGGAAAAAAAAGAGGGAAAGCAAGGTAAAAAAAATGTCCCACAAAATCCTTAACTGCTCAAAGCTGGTCTCATGGGCACTTAAACAGAGGAAGTAATAGGCAAAGAACTCATAAACCAAATCATCAAAAATTTTTATGGGATCAAAGAATCAACATACAAGCAAAGTTATCATATATTTAGTGAACTTAAGAGGATTTATATAAACATAAATGACTTAATAACATGTTCAATGAGTTTTGAAAGACACAAATAATGAGCTCATTGAGTTAAATAAGACACTATAATATATGACCATTTTGGTAAAAAATTAGAAATTATTAATGAAACCAAGCAGAAATCTGGGCTATGAAAACTCAGTTGAAAGCATGGATAACACATTCTACTAATGTGATGACAGGTTGTCAGGACTTGAATGTAGTAGACCATGTACTCAAGATACCCTAAAAATGACAAGACACTATGGAAGTTAGATCCAACAGTTTCTAGATGCCTAAAAAATAAAATAAAATAAAATAAAATACCAAAAAAAATCCCCCAAATTTAGAGGAATAAAGGAAAAATTAGGTGACTCAAAAGATACAAAAAATTTATGCACTGAAGTCATAATCTTTCAAATGTAAGGAAATAATTCAATATTCAAGTACAGGAGGCATGTAAGACTCCAAATAACCATGACCAGAAAAATACCTCTCCACAATCCATTATAGTCGAAATTCCAGAAAGTCAACATAATGAGGGAAGATGAAAAGTTTTTCGAGAAAAACATCATATAACCCATAAAGGCAAGACTATCAGAGTAACAGTGAATTTCTCACACAAATTTTAAAAAGCCAGAGAACTTGGAGCAAAAATTTTCAAGCTCTAAAAGAAAACAATTGTCATCCCAGACTTTTGCACTTCAAATGTATGGAGAAATAAAATTTTTACATGACAGAGACTTCCAGGAAGATGGTGGAATAGTAAGCAGCAGAGTAAACAGCCTCTCTGAGAGATACAGTCCAGATGGTGGAATATAGCAGCATGGGGAAGACAAGAAGGAAGGAAGTGGGTACTCTGGATCTGGGAAGAATCTAAAGTGAGAATTGAAGCCCACAGAGAGAGTAAAAAGAAAAACTTAAATGAAGAAGAAGGCAGTAGCTGGCAGCACCTTTGTCCGGAACTGGACCCACTGTGCGAGAGGAGCTCGTGGGGACACACAATCAAGGTGACATGGCAGCAGTGACTTTGGAGGCCTCTGCTGAGAGAGGCAGCAGTGGAGGAGAGTGGCAGCAGACAAGGGGAGCAGACCTAGAAGACGGAACTGGCTGGCAGTGAGTACAGAGAACTCCATCCTCCTGCAGGAGAGTGCAATTGGCTGGGAATAATTTTGGAATTGAGCTGGATAAGCCAAGAACCAGAACTACTCCTGGCTTCCTCCACCAGCTCCTAGCTGAGCACAGATCCATGGAAATTGCTCAGAATGAGCCCTACCCCTGCACGCATTGTAGGGGCCATCTCAGAGGGTCCCCATGAGTAACCAGCTTGCTCTGAAGGCAGTGGCCCCACACACGCTCCAGGAGTGGTAATGGAGGATCCCCACTGGTGACCACCCCAGGTTTGCAGGTGGCAGCCAGCCCTTCCCCTGTGCACACTCCACCAGCCATCAGGGCACCAATGCAAGCTGGGAAAAGCAGCAGACAGCCCTGCCCCTATGCACCCAATGGCTACCATCAGATATCCATAATCAGCACTGGCTAGAAGAACCAAACAGTCTCACTTTAGAGAAATTGTAGACAATGTGGGAAGTGCCTGGGACCCCCAGTACCCATTTGTCCAGAAGAACCCAGGAATATGTCAAGACGAAGAAGCAAAAGGCAGTCTCTGGCCTCCAATCCAAGCAGAGCCAGTCCAGGAGACGCAAACACAGAAGAGATCGAGAGTTGCACAACTGAAGTTTCTGAGGTGATGGCAACTGAAGTAAAGAAACAACTTCATGAGACTATAAAAGAAATTAGAACAGAAATACTAACTCAGGTAAAAGAAGAAATGAAAAACATAATAAAAGAATTGCTAGGCATCTAAAAAGAAGATAAAAAAATGGAGCATAGGAAAATGAGGGAAACCTTGAATGAACAATGCAAAAAACATTTAGAATACATGAAACAGATTCAAAGGGATATCCAGGAAATTAAAAACTGCATTGAAAGTTGGCAAAACCACTTGAAAGAAACTGAAGAAAGACTTTCAAATCCTTAAGATAGGTTTGCAGCTTGTGATTGTGAAAGGAAAGATCTCTTAAAAATAACAAGGAACCTAGAAGTAACAATTCAATGGCTGCAAGACAACCCAAAGAACCATCATTTAAGAATAAAAGGTATGAGAGAAAAAGCAGTGGTCAATACAAATGACATTAAAAGTCTATTTACAGAAATAATACCAGAAAACTTCCCAAATATGGGAAAAGGAAGTTACATTCAGGTAAGTAAAGCATATAGAACTCCAGCTAGCCATAACCAAAATAAATCTACACCCAGACATATAATAATCAAGATCGCAGAAATTCAACACAAAAACAGAATATTAAAAGCTGTTAGAGAAAAGAAACAGATCACCTATAAAAGAAAATCCATCAGAATCAAAACAGATTTCCCAACACAAACCATCAGGTCAAGAAGAGCTTGGAGTGAAGTATTTCAAGTCCTGAAAGAAAATAACTTCCAACCCAGATTGATGTACTGCAAGACTATCTTTCAATATTACTGGGGAAACAAGATACTTCCATGACAAAGAACAACTGAAGGAATTCATGACCACCAAACCAACCCTACAAAGAATACTGAAGGACATTCTAGAGAGAGATAAAAAAGACCACAGCTCCAGAAACAGTGGCAGAGGGATACCACCGAGTGGAACAGACAATTGAATGGAGAGGAAAAGTAGGCAACTAATGGCAGGAAAATAGCATGGCAGAGATGAGGCAGTACATATTGGCCTTAACCATTAAGATAGATGACCTCAATTCACCAATAAAAAGAAACACAGGCAGAGTAGATCAGGAGACAGGATCCATCTACATGCTTTATACAAGAAACACATTAAACTTGAAAGGTGGTTCATAGACTGAAAGTCAAAGGAGAGAGAACAATGCTCTATGTGACAGGGAACCAGGAAGAAGTGGGGGTAGCTTGCCCATTAGCTACATAGTGGACAAGAAACATATGACATTTTTATCCAATGGAAAGCTACTCAGCTATAAAGAAAGATAATCTCGAGGCTCTTGTAGGTACATGGATACAACTTAAGATCATGTTCATGGATGAAATGATCCAGAGTCACATGAGTGAACATCATGTTATCTCCCTAGTACAAAAAAACTAAAGGAGTTAGTAGGATTCAAAATATACAATGTATATTGCGAAAGTGAAAGGGGAGAAAGTGTCTAACAAAGGAAGGCAGTGGCCATTGTTAATCTATTACCGTGATTTGAGTCCTGTATTGTTTTCATTGTTCTGTTTAGTTTGGTTTTATTCTATTTTGGTTTGTCTAATTTTATTATATTTGATGGCATGGACAGCTATTTCAAAGATAACAAAATCCATTACGGTAGCCATTACTGATATCTGATCACCTTGTTTTGCTTGTATTGCTTTCATTGTTTTGTTTTGAGTGACTTTATTCTATTTTGATTTGTTTGATTGTGTTATGACTGATGATATAAGCAACTGCTTAGAGGATAACATTAAGAGGCATTATGGTAACCAGTGTTGTTTTACTATTGTTTTGAAGTCCTGTATTGCTTCCATTGTTTTTTCTTTATTGGTTTTACTCTGTACTATTTTGTTTGATTATATTATGCATGATGGTATGGGCCATTATTTTGAAAATAACAAGTACTATTATAAGGGAGGAAAGGAGGAAGGGAAAAGGAAAAAGACATAAATTTGTATATATGTATACATAGGATAGTTAAAATGACTGTACTACTAAGTGCATTAGTTATTGAAAAAGAACAATTAATACTCATATGATTAGATCAATTTTACATGTTTATATCTGTTAATCTAAACGACTTCTTTGAAGGTAACAATATGCAATATTACAACCACTGTCAAATTCCTATCATCTCGTTTTGTAAACCTATAATGTTATTGTATTGTATTTGTTGTTTGTTTGTCTCTTTTGCTTTTTGTTTTTCTTATCTGTGTCTTTTTTCTCTTAAATAAAAAATTCAAAAAAATTTTATATGATGTAGAAATCCAAAAGAAATTCTTGACCACTGATCCAGTATTGCATGAAATACTTAGGATCCTAGACAGAGAAAAGGGAGACATCAGCACCAATGAATCCAAAAAGAAGTATACATCTAATGAAAATACAGGTAAACAAGAAAGAAAAAAAATAAAGAACAAATCAGCACTGGAAAAAACAGTGCAATGACAGAATTCAGTAAATATTTTACAAAAATAACTTTCAACTTTAACATTCTTAATGCTTCCATCAAAAGACACAGACTGGCAGATAAATCAAAAAACAAAATCCAACCATATGCTGCCTTTTACAGACACACCTCACTCACAAAGAAACACAAAGACTGATATTGAAAGGGTGGAAAATGTTATTCCATGTAACTGGAGTTCAAAAGCAAACTGAAGTATCTATTTTATTTTCAGACACAGCAGACCTCAAGCCAAAATTGGTCAAAAGAGACAAAATGGTCATTACACACCAGTAAAGGAAATGAGTCAATAGGAAGGGATAATAATTATAAATGTATATGTATTGAATGTTGGCACACCAAACTTCCTAAAACAAAACTACTATACATAAAAGGATAAACAGACACCATTTCAAACATAACAAGATGCACCAACATCATACTCCCACAAATACACATGTAAACTAGACAAAACAAGCAAAGAAATATCAGGGTTAAGAGGAGCAGGGAGGGAAGAAAAGGGTAGGTGAAGGGTGTTTAAAAAAAAGAAACATGCTGTGATATGTACATGTAACCATTCCTCAAGAATGGTAAACTATATGAACTACAAACATAAAAATAACATTTAAAATTAAAAAAAAGAAATTTTAGAGTTAAATCACAACTTTCAACAAATACACTTAACAAATATCTGCACGGTTATTTCATCCAACAATGAACTGCACATTTTTCTCAGCACCACACAAAACTTTTTCCAAAACAAACTGTATCTTATGCTGTAAACAATACACATTTAGATACAAAATAATTGAAATAAATAATCCCTTGAAGACTATCAGGCCATAGCAGAATGAAACTAGGAATCCATACCAAAAACTGCAGAGAATGATGTAAACATATGTAGATTAAATAATACATTTTAAAATAATTAGTGGATGCAAGAAGAAATTGTGAGGACTGGAAATACAGGTCAGCAGCACAGTGCCTGCCTGGCAAGTGTGAGGTCCTGAGTTTGATTTCCAGTCCAAAAAAAAAAAAAAAAAAGGAAAAAGAAGAAATTATGAAAGAAGTTAAAAAGTTCTAAGAATCAAATGACGATAGAAGCATAATATACCAAAACCTATGAGAAAAAGTAAAACAGTTCAAAGGAAGAATTTTTTGACTGTGAATGCACATATTAAAATAGAGTGATTTCAGATAGTCTGGTGATGCATCTCAAAGTTCTAGAAAAACAAGAACAATCTGAATCCAAAGGTAGCAAAGGGAAATAAGTGAGAAAGATCCAAGAGCAGTACAATTGTTTTCAATGTTTTATATGTTCTCTGGCCTATTAGTCTGGTTCTCAATCTGTATCTATGATAATTAACTTTATAAGATCTTATAGGATAAGTAAATATATTTGATGCTAGAAAAATAAAAGGGGGTAGAGGTAGGGAGGAAAAGAAAGGAATTGAAATGTGTTACATACATGTACCAGCCCCCTACATCGAATGCAATGCAAAGATGTAGCTGTAAAATTTTTTAAAAAGATCAGAGCAGAGATTAATGAAATTGAGACTAAACAAAACTCAAAGGATCAACAAATAGAAGAGTTGGTTCTTTGAAAGGATCAATAAGATTGATCAAACTGTAGCTAAACTCACAAAAAGAAGTAAAGAAAAAAAACCCATATCAATGCAATTAGAAATGAAAAAAGTGAAATAACAATGAAAACTACCAAAGTATAGAAAGACATTCCAACAAATTAGAGAACTTACAATAAATGAATAAATTCATAAGCATATAGGAATTACCAAAGTCAAACCAAGAAGATATAAAAACTCTGAATAGATCAAAAGCAGTCAATGGAAAAGAGGCAGTACTGAAGACTCTACAAGCTAAGAAAAGCTGAGGACTCTGGATTCACTGCAGTTTTCCAGAAGTCTGGGGAAATTCAATGTCAATACTTTGCAAAATATTTTATTAAGTTAAGAGGAGCAGAACACCATCAAACACATTCTAGGAAGCTAGGATTACCTCATACCAAAACTGGACAAATATTTAACGAAACAAGAACACTACATTTTAATCTCCTTAATGGACATATATTCAAAGACTTTCAATAAGATACTTGCAGAATACAAAGAATCATTGAAAAGATCATGTAACAGGATCAAGTTGGTTTCATTCCAGGGATGTAAGGATGGTTCAACACAAGTAAATCAAAAAACATAGTTCATCACATAAACAAAAGCAAAGACAGAAATTACAAGATCCTGCCAATAGATGTAGAAAAATTCCTTGACAAAATCCAACATTCATTTAAGATAAAAAAGATTAAAACTAGATGTAGAAGAACCTTACCTCAAAGTGATAGAAGCTCTTTATGACAAACCCCTGCCAATATTATGCCAAATGGAGAAAAATTTGAAATCACTTTCTCTAAAATCAGGAACAAGACATGGGTGTCTACTCTCCCTGCTTCTGTTCAACATACTGCTTGAAATCTTACCCAAAGAAAGCAGACAAGAGAAAGAAATAAAAGGAATCTCTATAGGAAAAGAAGAAATCAAATTATTGTTATGCATAGATGACACGATCCTTTATGTAGAAGACCCCCCCAAAAAAAAAACTCCACCAGAAAATTCTTAGAGCTAATAAATTGAGCACAGTTGCAGGATACAAAACCAATGTGAAAAAACAAAAAATGTTCCTGTACACTAAAAATTAACCCAACAAGAAAGGAATCAGAAGCACAGTCCCATTCACAATAGCTTTGAAAACTAAATACCTAGGAATTAACCTAACCAAAGAAGTGAAAGACCTCTACAATGAAACTTATTGTACTCCAAAAACAGAAACTGAAGAGGAAATTATAAAATGAAAAGACAATCCCTGTTTGGATAGGCAGATCCAATATTGTCAAAATGGCCATATTATCAAAAACAATACCTGCAAAATAAAAATACCATGAGAGTTCTTCTCAGAACTAGAAAAGACAGTCCTAAAATTTACATGGAATCAGAAGAGACCAAGAAGAGGTAAGCAATTCTGAGCAACAAAATTAAAGCAGAGGGTTTAACTATCCTGAATTTCAAGTTATGTTACAAAACAACAGTGATAAATAAAGACATGTGGATCAATGAAATCGAACTGATGATGAAAAAGAACCCCAGAAACATTCGGCCACATGGTATTTCTTAAAGTAACCAAGAAATAAACCATAAAAAAAGATATCTTTGTATAAAATGGTACTGGAAAGAGTGGCTATCCACATGCAGAACAATGAATTTAGACCCCATATCTTGTACTCTGTATTAAAATAAAACAAAAGTGAATGAAAGACATAGATATTAAAATAGAAAAACTTAATCTGCTAGAGGATAAATAGGTAAAATTCTTGACATAGGCAAGGACTTTCTGATCAGAACATAAACTGCACAAAAAATAGCACTGACAATTAAGAAACTAAATTATATCAAATCACAAATCTTCTGCACAGCAAAGGAAACAACCAACAGTTATAAAGACAACTTACAGAATGGGTAAAAGTTTTTAACACAACTGCTTGGACAGAGGACAGATATATAAAAAGAAACCAAAAAATTAGAGCTCCCAAATTAAAAAATTAATAAATGTGGGCAGTTGCAATAAACAGATATTTCTCAAAAGAAGTAAAAATGGCCAATAAGTACTTGAACAAAATGTTCAGCAGCTTTGAACATCAGGAAAATGTAAATCAGAATAATATTCACTTTCTATATTACTCTAGAAAGTACAGTTATCATCAAGAATTCAAAAACAAATATCATCAAGAACTTAAAAAGTAAAAAATGAAAACTTTGTGGGTAAAAATCCCCTCCTACACAGTTGATGGGAAGTTAAAGTAGTACAACCGCTAAGGAAATCAGTGTGGAGATTCCTCAAAAAAAAAAAGAGAGAGAGAGAGAGAAATTTTATCTGAGGCCAGGGATTTAGCTCAGTGGCATAGGCATAAGTACCTCCTTGGCAAGCGCAAGGACATGAGTTCAATTCCAAGTACCCCAAAAAAACAAAACAAAAAAAAAAAAAGAAAAAAATTTTATCTGATCCAAGTATATCTCTTTCAGGTATCTTCCAAGTAGAGTTAAAACATCACATTATACTGATATATGCATGCATGTTAACAGCAGTACATGCTATTCTATAGATGTTCAAAGCAGCACAATTTGTAATAACTGAATCTTGAAAGTGGTATATACGTCCATCGACAGATGAATGGATAAAGAAAATATTACACAACTATATCTACATATCTCTCTCTGTCTCTCTCTCTCTCTCTCTCTGTCTCTCTCTCTATATATATATATATATATATATATATTCATAAAGGAGGATATACTTGAGGAAAACGTAGGTATGCGTTTGTAGGAAAATGGGCACACCTTGAGATCATAATGCTAAGTAAAATAAATCAGAAATAGAATGTTAAGTATCACATGGTTTGTCTTTTATCAGAAACTCAAAATATAAATAATTTAAAGAACAAAGAATAAAAGATGACAGAAAACAGGAGGCAAACTTTGTAGGGATGGGAAAGGAGTTGGGGGAAATAGAAGGGTGGGAAGGGCAGGGAGTGACAAAAAGGATTAAAATGTGACACATATATGTTTTAATTTCCCCAAATGAATGTATGTATAGCTCACATATGCTAATTAAAAAGAAAACATAGGCATAATAAAAATAAATAATTAAATAGCCTGTATTTTGAGAACTATGGTAATCATGAGGGGCCATTGCCTTTACTTGGCAAACCAAAAAGTTGGCCCTCTGATTGCATGTTCTTTTTCTTTTTCTTTTTTATTTAAGAGAAAAATGACACGGAAAAGAGAAACAAAAAGCAAAAGAGACAAACAACAACAATAAACACAATACAATAACGGTATAGGTTTACAAAACAAGATGATAGGAATTTGACAATGGTTTTTATATTGCATATTATTATCTTCAAAAGGTTTGTTTAGATTAACAGGTGTAGACATGTAAAATCGATCTAATCATATGAGTATTTACTGCTCTTTTCCAAAAGCTAATACAGATTGCATGTTTTAAAAATTAGGTTTAGTGAACCTCAAGAGCCTGAGAACTGCTAAAGTGGTTCATCTTGTCTTATCTATAACATGTATAGGAAAGGTGAATAAAATAAGGGAAGTGACTTACTCATAATCATGTTTTATAAAATGTCAGAGAAAGGGCTTGAATTCTTGTACCTCATGAAATGGAAAACCAAATTAAATCAACTAACCAACCAACTAAACAAGAAATACATTAGGAATTTGGCTAATGTCAAAGTTTCAGCTGCAATTTCTACTGGTTTCCTGCCCTCTCTCCACTTCAAAAGCAGGCTCAATTGAGGAGGCAGGAACAGGCTGATTATGGCACCCACACCTTACTCTTTAGGGTACACTGCAGTGCTGTGATCTGGGTCTCTATCCTTAGGAGACAATTTTCAGGCTGTACCATGACCTCATTGAGATGGAGCCCAGTTTCCCCAACTGGTATTCAACTTCATGGATCAGAGGGCGTTAACCTCTTTATACCGTCTGTTCTCTGATTGAATTTTAGCAGTTCTCTGTTTGTGAGAAGTGAGAAGTTTTTGCTCTCCCTTAGATAATATATTCACTCCTGTACTTCTATTTACCACATTCATACTCTTGATTTGAAATTCTTTATCTCTTGGTCAGACTTCTCCCTGTGCTTCAGATCCATGATACACCCAATACCATATCTTAGTATCTCCACCTGGAGCAGTGTGAGTTTTGGTATATGTATCCACACATTGCACACTATGAATATACACAATTATTATTTGTCAATTAAAAGCAAAGTTTTAAAAAAAAGAAATCCCAACTGGATGTCTCAAAGACACAGTGATGTCAGTATGTCCAGAACTGAACTTGCTGTCTGTCTCTTGATCATTCCCAGTTTGAGTCATTAAATACAACCACTACCTACCACTCACTTGGCAGCCCCAGTGAGCAGCCAAGCACCACCTGTAACTACATCCATTAACAAATCTCATTAATCTATCACCTAGCTAGGCAATGTATAACTGCTCTGGCCTGGCTTTCATCTATGAAGAGATCTTTTCACACCTATCCAGATGCAGAGAACTTAAGGAGTCCCTGTGGTGACCTCAAAATCTCTCAATGTGTCTGCTGACCCTTTGGCATTCAATGGGAAGGGCAGCCGCCCTCTAGTCAGCAGAGATGCTGTCTTGAGGCACTAAGGTAAGCTGCGGCAAAACTGGTTGGGGGAATAAGAGGGACCTGTTAAGTATAAGATCCCAGGACAATGCCAAATAATTCCCGAAGTCCCATATATAAACCTCTCAGAGATTCCCACAAAATGTGAATGGCATAAAGAGAAGACAGCAGGAGGAGCCCACTACTGTGACTCTTCACAGTAGCCTGCCCTGTGTCTTCCAGACCCAGGGTGTAACTTTTATTTTTGTTTTTACATTTTTCACTCTTTTTTGGCCATTTTTTCTCTACAGGGCAAGTTGCTCTCTTATTGCTTCACCTCTCACTTTTCAAATAAACTTTGGCATTGTTTTTGGCTTGTCTCATTTGATTCTTTGTACTAGTTGAGAAGGACCTGGAATATATTTCACTGGTGAGCCATTTTTAAAAGAAACTACCCAATAATAATATGGCACAGATCCACTCCTGATTCTCACGCATGAGGGATTTTAAACTCTGAGTCATCTCCAAAGGGGGCAATGATCCCCCAGTCTGCAGCACATTGGGTAATCTTAGGCTGGAGGCAAAAGCGTTAGTGAGCTTATGCCGTGTGGGTACAGGGCGGTGAGCAGGGATAATAAGAAGGTACGGAGCCCCGTCCCCTTTCTCCAGTACCCAACACTTTGATCCAGGATTAGGATTGCCAAGCAGTTGTTTATCTGAAATATTTAAGACAAGAATGAAAAGTATTTATAAAATCCAGAGGTTATTCTGTTGAGCTACAATGATTGGGAGAGAAGGACATCTGCTGGTCTGAGAAGAGTCATAGCTGGAGGTAAGTCTAGGCTGAGAGGATCTGTAAGTCTCTGGAGATGGAACTTTGTCTGTACATTTTTGGACCTGGGAGAAAAAATTGAGTTAGGGTTCTTTGTTTTCTGAGAATTCAGAAGGAATATGGATGCTTTTGTTAGATTTGGACCTGATAAAAATTAACAAGGCACTAAAGTAAGTTGTTATAATCATCTCCCTCCTACAAATAGAGAACTATGCCTGATCTTTCTATGTTGATCAGAATCAGGAAAGGAGGAAAGGAAGAATACTATCCAAAAATAAAGAAAACAGGCAGAGATTATTTCCACATTAAAAAATGGAGCCTTAGAGTATAGGGGAAAAGAATGAGACTACCTACACTCACTGTAAGTCAGGTTCTTGGTAGAAAGCAATTTTAAAGATAGTGGGAAGGGTTTCCTTTCAAGTTTCTGTCCAAGTATATATCTATCTATCTATCTACTTATCTGCTCATCTGTGAGATCTCAAATAGCATAGTAAAAATATAATTTTGAAAAATTATATTCTTAATATTAATGGAACTTCCCTTGACACTTTTCTAGTAACTTTATAGAAACTTTTAATGGCTTTTTTGTTACTTTTTTTGTTTGAATGTGATACTTTCCTTAGACAAGGCCACAAAACTGTCCAATTATGTTCAGGTTCCAAAAAAATTACACTATAAATGAAACATAGAGTGTTCCAAAGCTACTATAATATATTTTATCTATAGATATTTGAAAACTTTATATATGAAATGCATCCCTAAGATGTCACGATGTAGGATCAAGTCTTGGTTACTAGGGAACCTTAGGAAAATGGCATTAAACAACCAGTTCAAAGTGTAGCTCCACTTTAGGTAGTACAGAACCAGACTAGGTCTTCCATAGACATGAAACAAGACAATTCCACACAGCACGAGAGGGGAGCCCAAGAAGGGGTCCCAGGGACCTTAGGTGCCATTGTTACTGGCACCTGGCCTCTGGCTACTTCCTTCTATTCTCAGTAGGGAAGGCAGGTCTGACCAGAAGCAGACAGTGGTGACTGATACCATGCCTCCTCCCTTTCCATACACACCCTTCAGCTGGGATTTTTGGCATGTGGGCGTGTGGAGCCCAGACAGGCAGGTATGTTGTTTGCTCCTAGGTACAGAGATCAGATTGTATGGAATTCTGAATCATCACAAGCTTCCGTGAAGGTGGGTATCTATCCAGTGCCAAGGTTTAAATCTCTCTCTCTCTTTCTCTCTCTCCCCCACTTTCATTTGTCTTCCTCTCATTTTCTATGTCTATCAGTTAGTACCCATTGTTATACAAGGGATTCTCTTTTGTCCAATTTCCTTTGCTAGGCATTGAGATAGGACACACAAATAAAATGCAACCCAGACATTTGTTGAGGACCTACTTCATATCCAAGCACAGCCAAAGAAAATGGAGGCAGTTGCACAAAGGTCTACCTAGATAACATGAATTTCAGCAAAGAGGGAACTAAACTTTTATGCAAATGTGGAAGTCTAGATTTCCAGTGATAATAAAATTATGGTCAAAAAGTATAATTTTCTGAAGAGAGGACAAGACCTCAAGTGCCTATTCTAGAATGAATAGAATCATGTTAAGCTGCACTGAATGGATTGGGCAGACCAGGACTACACCCATAAACTAGTCTCTATTTTCCTATTGACGCTGTTGATGCAGGAAGAATAGCAGTGGCATTAAGAGCTAAAACTTACCTTGACCCTCAGGTCAGTAGGTAGTTCCCCCAGCAAGGGAAATAATGTGAGTAGTTCAGACTTCGGTTCAGTCTGGGAAAGAGGCAAGTGGAGGAAAGCTTCGAGACTCATACAAGATCCCAATAAATGTTTCAGAAACAGAAGCCATACAGAGCAATGAGTGAGACCAAGTAGCTCATAAATTTTTGTTTCATTTGTTTCCTGTAGGTAAACTAGCAATCTTATACTAGTCTGGGAAAGAGGCAAGTGGAGGAAAGCTTTGAGACAATGGTGTTGCAGCTTCCCAGACACCGGGATAAGATAAACCAGGGATATGGTAGCAAAAAGAAGGTGAAAATAATGCATAAAAGGAGGTCAAAGCTAACACAAGAAACAAGTTAGTATTTTTGAAAATGAAACTTGGGTATCCCCAGAAGGAGGAAGTGGAGATTTAATGAGAAGTCACTTATCTCCACTTTAAATGAACAGATTCTAATATTTTGAGTTTCCAATGGATAAGAAAAGAAAAAATATTCTTTAATTATAAAATGTGAATGAATTTTCTTTAGGAATCTTTTTACTTTGACATGAAATGTGTCTTCCTGGAAAAAGACACTTCTTGCCTTCATAGCATTTCCTAGATCTCCTAGACTAAACAAAATTTTCCTGGTTCCTATGACTTTTGGGAATAAGATTTGTTAGCCCTAATAATGCTAAACCAAATATCCAATATCCTATGCTAAATTAAATATCCCCACAGATATCCATTCTGTAATAAGTACAGAACCCAGCTCATACAAGATCCCAATAAATGTTTCAGGAACAGAAGCCATACAGAGCAATGAGTGAGACCAAGTAGCTCATAAATTTTTGTTTCGTTTGTTTCCTGTAGGTAAACTAGCAATCTCATACTAGCATGGTAATTTTTGAATAGGTGGTCCCAAAAGAAGGTTATGGTAGTCTCAAATGAGATAGATAAGCTTGCAGTCAACAGCTTCTTCACTCTCTGTTCTACAACAGGCACACCTATAAGATTACACATGCAAGAATACACAAATGCATGCATACTCCCCATAAGCACAATTATAGGCTTAGTTGTATAAATATTTTTCTGCTTTCATACATACTGTACAGAGAGTGGTGTCCTAATGACTCAAGTCCCAGACTTACATCTCTGGCTCCTCCTTTTGTAGGGTGTCTACTCCAACCCCTGGAGCCTGGCTCCTCTTCACAGCCCATGGATCTATGCAAGAATATAATCCTGAAGCCAGCAACTTAGTGTGACTATTTTCATGGCATTTCAGGATGTTGTGGAAGGAATAGTATGGAGACAGAGGACCAATTCAGAGGTACAGAGGACTAACTCAACATTTTGTCAACACCTCTGGTGTTTCAGCTACTGAGCTATGGACTGTAAATTCAGAGATAAATAAGGCATAGGTTTTTGAATAAATCAGAATCTAGAGTGGTAACAGACTAAACATATTATTTCAGTAATATGTAGAAATTCTTTGTATAGTTAGTTAGAAATTACCACAGCAGATAGAGGAGGACATAAACTAGAGAGATGGCATCGCCACCTGCTTCCTGAGGATGTACAGCCTCCTCAGTATTGTCTCCTCGATGCATTCACCATGGGTTGGAGGCAAGGACACCTTTTCCTTTCCGCTGGATGTCTCCTGATTTATCCATTCCTATACCTCAGAAAGCTCTTCTCTATATCTGTTTATTTTCATCCTCACCTAACTCACTAAAAAAGCAATGCATCACTTGAGCAACCAGCAAGAATCTAAAATGGACTGAGAATTAAGTTTCTGTGGGGAATTACAAGAACTTGATGGAAATCTCTGGCCAGTTTCCAGGGTCATAAACTACAGACATGAGGAGGAGTCCTTGCTATAACCTAGAGTCAGATGGAGAGGAGTGAGAGCTACAAGCCGAGATATGTGTAACTCTAATTTTACAGTCAATGTATCTGATGTTGGGAACAAAATTCTCCTTAAATGCCTAACATGTACAGAACATATTTTCTTTCTTTGTTGTGGTAAGAACACTTAGCATGGGAGCTTCCCTCTTAAGAAATTTTATATACACAATGCACTATTGTTAAATCTGGCCACACTGCTGTATAGGAAATCTCCAGAACATATTCATCTTACATAAACGAAACTTCCCACCTGTTAATCAACAATTCCCAATTACTCCCTCCAACTTCTGTCAGCTTTCATTTTACTCCCCGTTTCTATTGTTTTTATGAGTTTGACTCTTTTGGATAGCCTTGTGTAAGTGGAGTCAAGTGGTATCTGTCTTGTGACTGCAATGAATTCCTAGTAATATCCTCAGGAATCATCTTTGTTGAAGCATTGACAGAATTCTGTTCTTTTTATTTTTTTTAATGTTTATTGAAAGACACCTATACTTCATGGTAACAGGTGAAAACAAAACACTTCAGTTACAAGAATATTAAAATAAAATAGTGATAAATCTTGTTCTTTTTAAAGATTAAATAATAATCCATTTTATGGATATGCCATATTTTATTGTCATCTATTCCTGTATTAACAGACATTTAAAGCATTTTAATACCTTACCTATTTTGAGTAATGCCACAATGAACATGGGATATTGCACTTTGATACCTAATTTCAGTTACTTTGACTATAAACCCAGAAGTGGGATTTCTAGCTCATACCATAGTTTGATTTTTAATTTTCTGACAAACTTCTATACTGTTTCTTCCATTATAGCTGCAATATGTGCATTCCTAAAAAGGTACATAAGTTTTCTCTAAATTCTTGCCAACACTTTTAATTTTTCTATGGCAACTTTATTTATAGATATACAATGACAGTCCATTGTGGGTTTAATTTCAACTTCTCTAGATTTGTAAGGGTGAGCACTTTTTCGTATGCCTGTTAGTTATTTGAATGACTTCACTGAAGAAATTTATATTCAGAAATTTGGGTCATTTTGAATCAGATTAGTATTATCATCATCTTTCCTATTGAGTTTTAAGAGTTCCTTACATATTTTGAATATCGACATATATATACATATACATATATATGACTTTCAAATATTTTTTAATTCTTTTGTCTGTTTCTGTTGACTGTTTCATTTGCTGTGAAGAAGTTTTTTAGATTGATGAAATAAATTAAATGAGCACCAATAAATGGAAAGAAATTCATGTTCATGCATCAAAAAACTATTGCTAAAACATCTAAAATATCCAGTGCAATTTGCAATGCTAATGTAATCCATATCAAAATCCAAATGTTATTTATGTAGAAATTGAAAAGTAAACTCTAAAATTCATTGGAATCACAAAAGGTCCCAAAAAGCTGATATTCTGAGATTAAACAATGCTAGGAAAATTACAGTTCTTTTTAAAATGTAGTATAACTGCACTTAATGGTGCATCCCTGTAATCCCAGATCTCTGGGAACCAAGAATATTGAAATTGGAAATTTAAGTCCTGCCTGGACAACTTACTGACTCAGCAAGACCGAGCCAGTCTTAAAAGAAAAAATAAAAAAGAGCCAAGGATGCAGTTCATAATTCAATCCCCAGTAATTAATACATATGAGAGAACCTACTTCTATATGATCAATTGATCTTTGGTAAGAAAGTCAAGTATACACAATGGGTAAGGCACTATATTTTCAATAATTGTTATTGGAAGGGATAACCACTTGAAAGAAATGAAACTGGAACCTTACCTTACAGTATATCAACTCCAAAAAAGAAAAAATTTAAATGTAGGACCAGAGTGTGTAAAACCCTTGAGGAAAATGTAGGAGAAAAACTCTGTTCTTGATCTTCACACTGATTTTTTAGATATGACACAGAAATCACCAACAACAGAAGTAAAACTAAGCGAGGTGTGGTGGCACACGCCTTTAATCCCACCACTCGGGAGGCTGAGGTAGGCGGAGCTTTGTGAGTTTGAGGCCAGGTTGGGCTACAACGAGAGCACAAGGCCAGCCTTAGCTACATAGTGTGACCCTGCCTCAAAAAACTGGGACTGGGTGTTTGACTCAGTGGCTTAAGCTCCTGACTGGTAGGCATGAGGTTGTGAGTTCGATCCCTGGTGCCACAAAAAAAAAAAAAGGTAAAACTAGACAAGTGGAACTACATATTATGTTTGACATTTTGTAGGCAGAGAGAACACCAGATATTCATGGAAGGCCTATGCAATCTCTTCTGCAGAGGTTACATCCCAGAGGGGAAAGGTGGGTGATAAACACATGCACAGTTAAACCTATAATAAAATAATATAATTTCAGGCAAATAATGAAAGCCACAAAAAATTTCCAGTATAGCAATGTAGGAAAGTTCCTTTGAGGCAGAGACATGAAAACTGGCCTGAGTCAGGGGAGTTGTCAGACCCAGGTCTATGGATGGAAGTGGCAGAAAAGCAAGAGTAAGGACTGGCCTTGATGTGTCCCTTGAGCACAGTGACTGGAGCATGGTAATAAGGAACAGGTGACTTTAGAAAAGTAGACAGAGTCCAAACCTACAGATTAGCTGAGTGACCTGGAGCATGTGACTAGCTCTTTCTGAACCTCAGTGTAACTATCCTTCAGATGAAGAGCGTAATTGCATTTAGAAAGTGAGACTTAAACCAAGTTACTGAGTCACTGAGATTAAATTCAGTTATGTCTGAATCCAGACACCATGTAGTATTCAATCATATGAAGTTTTAGAGCTGGAAAACCCAAGAGAATGTCAGTTTGCCCTTAGAGGATCTTCCTCGAAGAGATGCCATGTGTGTAGGGCTTGGAAGAATGAGTTCCATGGTACTGATACCAACAGAGGCCAAGCAGGATCCCTGAGAAAAGCACCAAGTAGACCGAGTGCAGGGAACTCTGTGACTAACAGCAGGCAGTTTAGTTTGGCTCAGGTGTGGGAAGCCTAGACAGGTAAAATAGAAATGTCAATGGGTTTTAATATCATAGTGGATTCACTGTGCTGTCCTGCCAGTTTCCTGAGACAGGCGTGAAGGAGTTAACAATGAAAGGGGTGGTGTCATTTTCAGGCCATGTAGAAAGACAGAACCTGCCAGGCTCAAGTGAACTATTCTGGATGTCTCAGAAGCCCCAGTTTCTAAAGGGTAGCTCTAAGAGGACAGGGTGAAATCCAAGTTTGGAAGGTCAGTAGAGCACATCTGAAGCCAGGGTTCTTTCAGGGAGAAGGGTATTAGAAGGTGATTCCTTTGACAAGAGACTATTTAGCTATCAAGATCTCCTCTGATCCCCACATGGGAATGTATGGTCTGATGTGTGCAGAGGACAAAACATATACTTCTAAGCAGACTTTTTGGATAAAGTGAAGGGTACCAAAGGAAGAGTAAGGAGAAGGGTAAAGAAATTGAAAATGATCAAGAAATTTATATCCAAGTGAATATTACATATTACAAACATACACTAATAAAAAATGTTGAGACACTTTTCTAGAAAAGTCACAATATAGAACAAACTGCATTTGACATCAGTGATAACTACTAGATCACTTTACTAGTGAAGCAAGTTTTTACTTTATTAAAAATTGTTTTTTTCTTGACTAAATTCAGGAAAAATTTAGAATAAAAATATGGGTTGTGCTCCACTCACTGGGTTCTGATAAGGATCCTAGATGGAGAAGACAAGAATCTCAGCTCTTGTCTTGGTTGTGTGATGATCCCTGTCTGAACCCACCTGCTCCTCATTACCATGTTCCAGTCACTCCGTGCTCAGGGAGCCAGCAGGGCCAGCACTTAGCCCTTGCTTTTCCACTGTCTCTATCCACCAATGTCCTGTGTACAACATCCTCCCCTCACTCAGGCCCAGCTTCCGCAACTCTGCTTCAGAAGGGTCTTTCTACCATTCCAGTTAAAGAGCTCTCATTACTTATCTGCAATTACATTATTTGGTCATTGGTTTCTTAATTGTACATGGGTTTATCGTCTGCCTCTCTTCTCCGGAATATAAGTTCTGAGGGGAAAGAGACTGCATAAACCTTCCATGAATAGCTGGTGTTCTCTCTGCTACAAAATGTCCAATGTGATATGTAGTTCCGCTTGTCTATTTTTACTTATTTTCTTTGTGATTTTGATGTCATATCCAAAAATCATTGTGAAAATCAATAACATGAAGTTTTTTCCCTACATTTTCTACTAGGGTTTTACACTCTCTGGTATTACATTTAAATACTTTTATGTTTTTGGAGTTGACGTAAGGTAGGACCAGGTCTAGTTCATTCTTTTGCCAGTAGACATCCCTTCCAACACCAATTATTAAAGAGATCATCTCTTCCTCATTATGTATTCTTGACTGTCTTGTCAAAGATCAATTGATTGTATAGGTGTGGATTTTTTCCTCAGTTTTACATTTGTCCTAATGGGCCACGTATCTGGTTTTATTCCAGTACTACACTTTCAGTTACTATAGCTTTTACTATATTTTGAAAAGAAGAAGTATGATGCCTCTGGCTTTGTTCTTTTTCGGAACTGCTCTGGGCATTTCTGGTCTTTTAGAGTTTAACAACGTCAGGGTGTGTTTCTACTTGTATAAAACTGCCATTGAGATTTTTATAGAGATTACATTAACACTGCAGATTTCTTTGGGAACAATATTATGTCTTATGACATGTGAACGTGAATTTTTTCCATTAATTGGTGACTTATTTAATTTATTTCAGTAATCCAAAAATTTCTTCACAGAAAATGAAATCAACAGACATAAAATTACCTACAGAATGAGAAAAAAACATTTCCAAATCGTATATCTTCTAAAAATTTGTCCCAATATTCAAAACATGTTAGGAATTTCAAAAACACAATAAAAATAATTGTATTCCCCTTCTGGGTATTTTCCCAGAAAAATTGAAAATGTCATGCCACAGTGATATATGTGCACCCATGTTTATAGCAGCACAGTTTGTAATAGCTAAATCTTGAAAACAACCAAAATGCCCATCAACCACAGAATGGATAAAAAAGATGTGGTATTTTTATACAATAGAATATTACCCAGCTATAAAAAATGATAATCTTGAGGCTTTTGTAGGTAAATGAAGGCAATTTGAGATGGTATGCATAAGTGAAATAAATAAATATCATATTGTCTCCCTAATATAAAACGTAATAAAAAAATTCTGAAAGAGTAATAAGATACTAAATATACAATGCATATTATAATGAAAGGGAAAGAAAGTGCTCAAAAGAATAGAACAGCTAAGATAGGGGAAAGGAAAAAAGGAAGAAAGGAAAACATTATATGTATGTTGGCAAACACATGTATGTATGTATATGTGTGCTAGATATATAACTATACTACTAATCTTTGTTAGTTCATCAAAAAGAACAGTTTGTGCTTCATTGTTTGATCACCTTTGTGCCTAGATTTTATAATCTGAACAACTTCTAAGACAATGATATGCAATATATTAGCGAATGTTAATTCCTTTTTTTTTTTTAAATTCTGTATCATTTTTATCCTTTTTTTCTGATTTGCTTTTTAACAAAAGATTGGAATAAAGACTTTTAATGTTTGTGTGCATACTGGGAATCAAACTCAGGACCTTGCACTTGCCAGGCAGGCACTGTACTGATGAACTATATCCCTGGCCATGAAAAGACTTTTCTGAGCCATAGGGATGGATAAAATTATTTCCTAAATCAGAAGACTTCCAGCAGAGAGGAATTGTCTGGCTTCTCACCTATGATGGTACACTGAGGAGACTGTATGAAGCAGGCTGCATCTCCTCGAGGAAGCTTTAGCAATGTCTCTCTATATCAGGTAAAATAATCTCAAGAAACTCTTTCAGAGAATATACTAGATATTATGAAAATCATGTGTTCGGTGTATTACTGGCTGTAGATTCTGACTTATAGGGAAAAGCCTAGGTCTTACTTCTCTCTGAATTCCCAGCCCATCGTTCAGTGCTTGGAATAAGAGGTATCAATTAAATGCTGAGTGAGTATTTTTGAGGTACACCTAAATGAGTTCCCTGCTTCTAAATAATTCCTTCCCCATTGTCCTCAAGTGGACATGCCATGTAAATAGCCACGCTACGTTCTTGGCATTCAGGATCACACTCCTACATAGAAGCATAGGATATAAGAACAAGTTCCAGAGAAGTCACCCAACAAAACGAAGCACCTAGAGAGGTAAATCCAGGACTTGAGTCATGAAGAAACCATTCTGTTTACATCCTTACTTAAAGAGAGACAAATACACAGTATGCATAAAAACAGAAAAATCTTTGCACACCCACATCTGTAAATGTGTGTGTGTAAAGGAAGAGCACTGGGGCTTTTTGTGTGACTATGTATGTACCTGTGTGTCTTTTTTTTTTCAATAGAATGCAAAGAAGCTGTTGGCTACAGTAGAACCTGCCCAAGTTCGATTCATAACCAACTTTTAGACTATTCATTCAATATTGTCTAAATATTTACTGTGTTTAGTGCCATATTGTTTTGAGTTTTCTAGCAGGAAAGTCTAGAAAATTAACATTTCATTGCTTTGTTTCTTAAGATTGCTCTTTCACTTTCCAGAAAACATCCATCAGTCACTGGTCACCTATTGCCCTGAATGACTTCTGCTCAGGAACATTTACTGGAATTTTATATGAGTCTGGTACTGACCAACCTAGGACAGGATGTTTGTGGCTCTGTCCTCTAGGATTTAACGTTATTAGGGTTAACAAATCTTATTTCCAAATGTCTGAGAAACCAAGAAAATTCTTTACATTCTGGAAGATCTGGGAAAGTCTATAAACATAAAAAGAGTGTCTCTCTTCTGGTGGACACATTTCATGTTAATACAAAAGGATTTGTAAAGAAGATCCATCTGAATTTTATAATTCAAGGGTTAGGCTTTTCTTATCTATTGGAAACTCAAAATATAAGAATTTGTTTAAAATGGAGATAGCTGACTTCTCATTAAATCTCTGTCTCCTACTTCTGGGGTTGCCCTAGCTTCATTTCCAAGAACAATGACTTATTCCCTGTGTTAGGCTTGATCTTATTGAAGGCATTATATTAATTTTCTTTTTGCTACTAGGATCTGTGTATTTGGGAAATTCCAATAGCACTATCATCTACCTTTGAAGTTTTCTTCCACTTGTCTCTTTCCCAGGCTGAACAGCAATCTGAACTACCAATATCATTTCCTTTGCTGGGAGAGCTTCCTACTGATCTTCATGAGGTCCAAGATCAGTCTTTGTGCTTCATACCACTGCATTCCTTATTGGACCAACAGTGTCTTATCTTTCCCTCATAAAGTGGACCATAATTTGATTATCACTGAAAACCCAGTCTTCCACATTTATGACTTATAGGGAAAAACCTAGGTCTTACTTCTCTCTGAATTCCCAGTCCATGGATCAGTGCCTGGAACATGAAAAGTGCTGACTAAATGTGGAGTGAGTGTTTTTTAGGTGCACCTGAATGAGTCCTCTGCTTCTATGTGATCCCTTCCCCATATTTACCTAAAAGTTTAGTTTCTTCTTTGTTCAAATTTATGTTCTCCAGGTAAACACCAGGAGTTTAAAGAAGGATCTTTTTGCATTGTTGGGTTACATTTCATTTGTATGTCTCACCTCAGTTCCTAGCAAAGGACATTGAATACAAGAAAGTCCCTTGCATAGTACTGAAAGAGAGAGGGGGGAATTAATAGAGAGATACAGAGGGGAGATTAAGAGAGAGATAGAGAGAGATTGAGAGAGAGAGAGAGAGAGAGAGAGAGAGAGATTAAGAAAGAGAGACAGAGAGAGGCAGAGACAGAGAGAAAGAAAGATTGGTTGGTCTTGGCACAAGATAGATACCCTACCTTCTTGGAAGCTTGTTATGATTCAGAATTCCAGACATATTGTCTTACAGTCTGATCGCTCTACCTGGAAGCAAACAAAATACCTGCTTGTCTGGGTTCCATACACCCACATATCAACATTTTCCCAGCTGAAGGGTGTGCATGGAAAAAGAGGAGGATACAGGGAGGAAGTCATAATTGTCTGCTTCTAGTCAGAGCCAATCCCCCTACTGAGAATAGAAAGAAGTTACTAGAGGTCAGGAACCGGGGATAATAGCACCTGAGGCTCCTGGTCTCAGGAGCCTAGTGGGCTCCTCTCTCTCAAGCTGTGGGCAAATTGTTTTGTTGCTTGCTTCTGGGAGATCAAGTCTGGTTCTGTACTAGGCAAAATGAAACTATATTTTGAGTGGCATATTTAAAGTATTTTTCTTAAGGTTTCCTAAGAACGAAGAAGTGATCCTATAATTTAACAATTTGGGATGCATTTCACATAGAAAAGCAGCCATGTATTCACAAATTTTTACATATCTGTAGATAAAATACTGTATACTAACTTTGAAATCCACTAAACTTTATTTGTAATGTAATTTTCATGAAACTTAAACACAACTGGACAGTTTTGTGGCCTGGTATAAGGGAGGTATCACATTCTAATAAAAAAAGTAGTGAAAAAGTACTTAAAAGTTTCCTTAAGGTCACTAGAAGAATGCCAAGAGAAGATTTCATTAGCATTTGGGGCAAAATTTTCTAAAAGTTGTATTGTTCACTTCTCTATGTAGAGATAAAAAAAAAAAATTGGTCAGTAGGTAGGTAGATATCTCTGTCCCTCCTGAATCGCACTGAAAGTCTATCAAGAGCATGACTGACAGTGAGTGTATCCATTTTCTTTTCTCTTATTTTTACTCCATAATTCTAATCTTAATATGGAGATCAGCTTTGCCTCTTTTCATTAGTTTATGTTTGGTTTTCTTTATTTACTTCTTCCTATGACTCTGAACTACATAGAAAAACAAGAAAGGGCCCTCCACTGGTAAGAAGAAAATATTTTATTATCACTTGTAATATCTTCTCCTCAGTCTTCATGAGATCTAACTGTGGCAAAGGGATTCATGATCCTCTGAGGAAACAGTCTCTCAGATCAATTTGTCTCTTCCAGGTCAGAGAATGTGCAGCAGATGTTCTATAGAACATCCTGGAGACTATAGATACTGTCAGTCTAGTCGTACTTCTGGCTGTAATTATTTCCAAACTTGGAAACATCTTTCTTTCCACTCACTGAAGCTCAGCAGAATGTCTTCTTTGTGGTGGAAGGGATATCTCACAGACACTTTTTATGATTGCTAGATAAGTGATTTTTAAGACAATAACTTGACAGCCCAGAAGGCTGAAGCAAAGTGTGAGATAATCAATGAAGAGGACAAGTGTCCCTTGTCTTTCTGTTTCCCCTGCTCCATATCCACACAGGGGAAGTGCACTTTTGCTTTTTGTCTCCAGTTAAAACCTGATGCATTGCAGGTTGAGGGATCATTGTCCCCTCTTTGGAGGAAACTCATTACAGGCTAGTGCAATTCTTCTTTTTGTTATTTTAAACAAAAAAACCCAGAAAAATCAAGAAGCTAACTAACAATTAAATATAAACAGCAAAAGCAAAATGACAACAACAAACACAACAACAAAAAACAATGGCAATATGAGAAGCAGAAGTGGAGCTGTGCTAAATGACAACTCTTGATGACAATTGTCCTGTTTCTTGAATGATAAGACATTAAGCTAAAGGACCAGCAGCCACATTGCAAAAGTCTGCGGTCCTCAAAAACACTACTCAAATTTTCTGCTTCTCTTTCTGTTCCAATTGGAATCATAAGCTGTCCTTCAGAAAGCTTTGCATCTGTATTACATTGACAAAGAAGCCAATCACCACCCAAGGGGGACTAAATATAACCATCTAGAGGAAAAACTGGTCTGGATCCAACCACCGTTCTATATTTGAATTATTCCTCTAACTTCTCCAGTAGTCTGTTTGGGGCAGGTGGGATGACAGGATCCCCAGAAAAGGACTATGTTTCCAAAGACTTCACAATGAGAAAGCAGGTTCTGCTAGAATCTACAAAAAGATCTTTATTAATGGGACATTGAACATGAGCCAGGGAGTGTGGGAAAAAGTAGAAGAAGTGTGTAGGGCCAGATCATATCAGAAGTTAAACATCTTGTAGGTAAAGAAAATGAGGGACCTTCCAATGTAGGGAAATGACATGAGCTCTTTACAGTTAAAATAGTTTATTTTGACATGATGTCAGACTTACAGAAAGTTTTGAGAATAGTGCAGAGATACACTAGATGACTTTAAAACAGATGCACCCAGATTTCTAAATATTGATCCTCTTCTCTCTCTTTCTGTCTCTCTGTCTCTGTCTCTCTCTTCGTCTATCTGCCTGTCTTCCTCCTTTCCTTCCTCCTAACCTTCTCTCTCAAATCCACCTCAACTTAGTCATTTTACATGTTGATAAATCC
>RJWM01026421.1:0-28108 GCA_004363535.1 Dasyprocta punctata | reverse complement strand
TTCTATCATTTCAGAAAGTCCATTTGTGTGACTCCCACTGTCTTCCATTTCAGTATCTCTTGGGTTTGTTCTTTGTGGGCTGGGGGACTGAGACTGCCTCTTGGTCTTTCGTTTTGTCATTTTCTTCTGGAATCTATGTAGCTCTGTGTCCTGCGCGGCTGGCTGGCCTTCCCCTGAGGTTTGCGCTGATTCTTGCGGTGTGCTGGATCGCGGGACCCAGTAGGCTGGGTCCCGTGCGCAGCAAGGAAGGGCGGCCTCCCGGGGTGTGCAGGTGGAGCCTCCTCCTTAACTGGGTGGGGGCCAAGGCCTCCTGGTCCCTGGGAGCTATGCTGGGCACCGCGCGTGACGAGGACCCGACCCTGGTTCTGTCCGCAAGCTCGGCCCAACAGCTATGCCTGCAGGGCAGGCCCGGGCAGGTCCCAGGCCTTCAGTGCCGGGAGCAACCCTGCTGGGTGGCGGGGTCTGCACAGGAGCTGTGGGATGGCACACGCTCGAGACGCTCCACTGAAGAATGCAGCTGGAGTGCGCTCTGCACTCTGGTGGGGGCGGGGCCCAAGCTCTCCAGGTCCCTGCAGCTATGTTGCTCAATTCCCGGTGAGCAGCTCTGGGTTCCTGGGCTGATTTGGGCTTGGCTGCCTACCTCTGTGTCCTGCGCGGCTGGCCGGCGTTCCCCAGAGGTTTGCGCTGATTCTTGCGGCGTGCAGGATCGCAGGACCCAGTACAATATTCCTCTTTTTATTGAAATATTTATTTTTTTGGTTGATAATTCTTTCTCTACATGTATGTTTTTCTGAATAAATTCTTAAGTATGTAGCTCTAGCCCATCAGTTTTATAAATCAGTATATCTATATGTGTGGATATGTAAATACTCTATTAGTAAGCTTTGTCACAATTGTTTGTACTAAGCCCTGTAAAAAAAAACTAGGCATTGCACTAGGGAGACAATGTGGTGTGAGTCTGATTTATTTCACTGATGAGTATCGTTTCAAGTTATATCCATCTACCTATGAAAACCTCAACTTTATCCTTCTTTATAGCTGAGTAATACTCAATTATATTTTTTCTAACCCATTCCATGGTTGATGGAATTTTGGGTTGTTTCCAAGATTTAGCTATTGCAAATTGTACTGTTATAAACATGGGTACACATATATTGATATGGTATGATGTTTTGAATTCTTCTGGGAAAATACACAGAAGGGACATAGCTGGGTTGAATGGGACAGCCAATCTTAGTTTTTTTTTCCTAATATAAAAATCTGAGAGTAAATAAGATCCAAAATGTACAGTAAATATTGTGAAAGTGAAAGGGGAAAAAAACTGCTCAAATGGAAAGAAAAACTGGGATGTGGGGAAGGAGAAAAGAAAGAAGTAAAAAGATTAAATATATATATATGCAATATGTATATATATGATAGATAAGTATCTATATACAATATGTATATAGATGTTAGATAAGTGTCTATATGACATATATGATAGGTATCATATGTATGCATATGTATAGTAGATAAGTATAGTATTAATCTCCATTAGATCATCAAAAAGAATGGTTTATACCTCCGTTGTTTGATCATTTTTTCATGCCTATGTCTTGCAATCTAAGCAACTACTTTAAAGGTAAAAATACACAGTACATTACCCATTGTTAATCTCCTATTATTTTGTTTTGAAATTCTGTATCATCTTTTTCATTAGTTTTTGTTTTCTTTTTTTTTAAATAAAAATAGAAATAAAAACTAGGCATTTTTTGTCCCGTTCATGGATGTTTATGTCAAGGATCATGTGGTGGATCCAGGCAGTGTAGACCTTGTTGTCCCTTTCTGCGACACTGAAGTGATTTTCACCATACAAACTGAGTTGGAGCTACACCCATTGCCAAAGAACTGAGACACCCAGGACACAGCAATCTCTGGCAAATAGAGAAATAAGCAAAATCCCCAAACCAAGCTATTCTGATTATTCACTATCCTCTAACATTTTTGATGCTGTCTCAGTTACTTGTTTCTCTTTGCTGGGATAAAATACCAGATGCCCAAAACTAAGGAGGGAAAGGTTTATTTAGCTTACAATTTATTGGGGTTTCAGTCTGTAGTCAGCTGACTCAAAATCAGGGTGGCATGGCACATGGGCAACAGTGCAAAGCAGAAGACGGCAAAAGCAGCAAGAGTAAGAGCGGGGAAAACAAACCGCTCTTCCTCCCTTATATTGTAAGCAGGATGCTTTTAGGTGAGTGCAGCACTCACACCATCTCCCTGTCTTCCTCTTGAACACGCTCAGAAGGTTCAGGAAGCCAGAACACTGGCCCCTGCTGAGTCACTTTCTTAAACTTAAAAAGGCCTCAAGTTGACACAATGTATCAACCATTGCAGATGCATTCTGCCAATTTGATAATTATTAATGACTCTAAAACCTTTTCTTACAATTACTTACAAATGAATCTGATAATACCATGAAAAGAATTAGGATTTTCACCATTCACCCCATAATAACTTTCTGCTTACAATTTTCCAGTGAGAATAAAACAAAGTTCCATGTATTTTCAGCATGTATCCTTAAATGAAAATTTTCTTAAATGTTCCCATTAAGGCAAAAATCTCTTTAACTAACAAATATCAACCTCAACATTGCATCACAAATCTTGGCTGTCCCACATCCTTCACCAGTCCAAGGCGGGTCTGCCCTTCTGCGTTCCTAAGTGCTCTGAGTGACACTGGTGATGCTCCCAGCAAGTGGGCACAGCAGCAGCAAGACAAATATATTCGGGAAAAAAGTCACTTAAATTAAGGAGGTCAATTTATAAAAACGTTTGCCCAATTTTAAGTACCTTTTTTTCTTTTCGAATTTTTATATTTTTTGTGTGTGTTTTGTTGCTTCTGTAGTTTTATCAAGAAAGGTTTCTCAAGTATATGTGGATTGAAACTTCCTGTATAAATTTCTGCATGCTTCTTATACTCGCATCTTACATTCAGTGCAGTGTATGACTCGATGAAATTGTGTGATACAACCCTGTGTTCATAGTTAATAAATGCAAACAAATTTCAGCATATTTGGAGGCCCTCTCCATAACTAGAAATAATCTGACATATGGGGCAATAGTGGTATCCTAGGCCGTCCCCTAGCAACACTTTCACCACAACTTTCGAAAAAAATTTCTCAGAACCTCTCATCCCTCTATGCTTCGCTGTAGGGCTGACTACGTAACAATAATCCTCTAAAATTTGAGAGAAAGAAGAGGATTTGTGACTTACAGATATCAGCAAGCAGATATAGGACCATAGTTGAAGGCTATAATGACTTACATTTAAAGATGATTTTGGCAAATGATAAAATCAGAATTCAACTCCTGGGCTGTCTCTGGAGGACATTGAATCTTGTGCCTTGAGGACCCATTTCTTACAGATACACACATGAGGGAGCACCACAGAGGAACCTATTTGTAGCATCTGCTCCTCTCAGTACCTCAGGAGAGTGAAAACTGTTGAATAGGTTATAATTCTCCATATTAAGACAACTACTACTTGGAGTAATTTGAATGTCTTCTCTTTTACTCCATGAGTTTGAAATGATGTGACAACACAGAATCCTCTGATATGATAATCATCCCTTTGTATTGAGAAATGCATTGACACTCTGCTTTCATAGGACAGAAAAGAAAGGGAGACAATAAAGGTTCAGAAGAGAATTTCTGGTATCTTATTCTAAATTCTCCAGTGACTTTGAATGACTGGTTGCATCTCAAAAAAGTTTTCTTCAGGTGGGGACACCAGAAGGAGCAGCTGTGGCAGCCAGATTCACACTTCTGCTTCTTTAGGAGGTTTATGTTATGGCTTGAATCACTGTGGGAGGCCTACTATTATGCTGTAGACAGTAATAAGTTGCAAAATCTTCAGGCTCCAGGCTGCTGATGGTGAGAGTGAAATCTGTCCCAGATCCACTGCCACTGAACCTTGATGGGACCCCAGAATTCAAGTTGTTAGTATTATAGATCAGTTGAGTAGGTGCTTTCCATGGTTTCTGCTGATACCAGTTTAAGTAATTGCTAACACTCTGACTGGCCCGGCAACTGATAGAGACTCTGTCTCCTAAAGAGGCAGACAAGGAAGATGGAGACTGGGTCATCTGGATGTCACATCGCACACTGACATAGGAAAAATAAACACAATCAATCAGACTTGAAGAAAACTTCTCTGAAGAGTCAAAAAAGCACTGGCAATGCTATGCTGAGTAAATTCCCACTGCTGTCTTTTCTTACCTAGGAGCCAGAGCAGCAGGAGCCCCAGGAGCTGAGTGGGGACCCTCATGTCCGTGCTGTGTCCTGACTGGGACTGACTTCTGCACAGGGTGTGCCCAGCCTATTAAGAAGTCCTTACTGCTGTGGGGACATGCAAATCAGCAGGGATAGAGCTGGGCTGGTCACAGCTTCAGGACTAGCTCATTTCAGTCACTCAGGGACTGTTATATCACCCAGGTCTCAGTCAGGACTAGGATGGATCAGTATGTAAAAAGCAAAGACTGTGTTTCTCCCAGGGACCCACAGGACAAGCTCACTCTGCCTACAGTAGTGTAATTACGTATGCTCTGCTCTTTACCATGTTTCTGTACTTTCTTTTGTCCTACTTCTTAGCAATATTCTATGGTAATGATCTTTGGACATGGGAGTGATTTAGGAAAAATTGAGACTATACTATGGATACAATATAAAAATGAAAGTGAGAGTAACAGAATTTCTCAGTCTGTGAAGTGGTTTGCTTTTCTATAGACACTGAAGCAACATAGCTAAAATACCAAAGTAGGACAAAACAATTAAATTTTCTAACACTTTTACTTCAGGATCCCCCCCAACACACACACACACACACACACACACACACACACACACACATACACACACACTGCCTGTGCAATTAATGAGGACAAATGCTAGACCAATGAACCTCCTGTTAAATATCATCAGAGAATAATTCATAGTAATTTACAACCCAGTGCAAGAAACTGTAGCAGGGGTCCAAGCCATGAAAGGAAATCTGAATACTGAAGAATTTAGAAATGGTCTAGCTGTTTGTTGACATCAGAAAATTCTTTTGCTATTTTTCCACTTTGTGTCTATCACTGTATAGACTTTTCAGTCTTGGGTTTAATGCCACGTTTACTCTAGGATACAGTGCCTGTAAGGGTCAAATATTCAAACAATTACATGAAGGGAAAAACAAAGCATATCTCTTTACCATCTCCTTTTTAGAAGAATTTAAATCTTTCCTGATATCTTTTCACTCTCATCAGTCTTCTTTAATCTCATTTCTCAGCTGATCACCTATGTCTCACAGTTATGTACCTGCCTATCTCTGAAAGAGGCTTGATGTTCTCACCATGCATGGCAAGAAAGAGATGGTAGATTAATAAACTAAGAAAAAAGTGGGATTCTTAGTTCGATATTTAAAAATATTGCCATATTTAACATTGCTTTGCTAATGTTTTAGTTCAAACAGAGTATTCTGAAGGATCCTTTGTCTGTTCAGGTTGAAACAAGCCTGGACCTGAGAAGGAGACAAAGTCAAATTTGTAATTATCTGACAGCAATGCTGGCTTCAGTGAATATGGAAATTGGTCCTGAGGATTACAGAGCAGCACAGAGTTTCTGGCCCTGGAGTTGAGAAGGGATTTGAAACAGAGGCCTCAAGTCAAACAGAGATCAGGCAAGCAGTGCAGAGAGCTGAGGATCTCTGGCCTTGGCTGGGGAGGAAGCAGCTGCTGTCCTGCCCTAAGGGGCTGATGACCAGGGAAGGAAAGTGTTCAACATGCACAGGCTCTAAGCCAGATCAAGAGTGCAAGGCTAAGGAAAGTGTCTGAGAAAGCAGGACCATGGAGTTGGGTCGAGCTCTTCTCTGCTCTCACAACCCATGCTGACACCCGGGCTATGCTTGGTTTTTAGAGCAGACAGAAGCACATATCTGAAATCACATCCTTTCTCCCTGGCAAACATCCTGGAATTTCCTCTAAGAGGCATGTGCAGAATGTTTATTCCTGTTCACTGAATGAAGCCTTCGATGGGTACTTTCCCCACTCTCTGAAGGCCATTTTAGTACACACCTGTCTGATACATTCAGAATCTTGGACATTTTCCTCCTGTAAACCTTTGGTCCATGTTGCACATGGTCTAACCCTCTTTCAGGTTTCTTTAGGGAAGTTTCAAGTTTTGAGGTCACAGCTACTGGAGATCAGAAACAAAGCATCATTTCAAAGAGAGGCTCATGAGGAAAATCCACTTCAGAAAGGGGACCCATGAGAGCTGGACCAATTCTTCCCATGTCCTAGGGTTCCCATTGTTCAGTGTACAGTATCACTTCTTCCCCAGAGTTCTTAAGATGAAGCCTCTATGATTTGTTTATCATAGGGTTGGTTTGCCATCTAATGGTGCATTAGGGATATAACAGTTTACAGAATTTTCAAGTTTGGAGTCTTTATGGGTTCACTGTGGTTTTTTAACACAGGTTTGGGGGAGGAAAATTTCCCATCCTATGTCAACCAAGAAGTAAAGAGAGTGAAAAGATCCAGGGAGAAGAATATACACTTTGAAGTCACACATCCAATAGCTCAAGTCTTCAGTCCTCACCTTCTAACAGCACTGTCAGCTATGAACTCATCAGTGGATCACTCCACTGGTGAGTTTAGTCCCCACATGATCCAGTGAGCTTCCCAAAGACCTGTCTCTGAAGACATGAGATGGAAGCGTTTTATATCCAAATATACTGCATCACAATGTTAGCTCACTGTGGTGAACTACCAAATATACTGATGATGTTAGAACAGAAATTAGGATAATTGTAATTCTGGGGAAAGGAGCCCTCTTTGAACAGCAAATAACTTAATGCAGGCAGCTGAAGTCAAATCGAAGATCTAATGAATTTTCTTGTAAGCCAAAAAAAAATATGTCATAAAAGACATGTATAAAAGGGAAAGGAGGCAAACCTGAAGCGAAACTCAGTATTACAGACAGATATCTTTCTTTTTGTCGGATATTTAAAAGCTGGGTTTTGCAGGCAGTGTACTCTGCTAATGTAACTACTAAGTTAGCTCTGTCATACTTGGGTAATTAGAAATTCAATTTCATATCTAATCTACAAGAATTCTTTTCTTTTCAGAGATTAGTTTAATTTCGTGACTTCTATTAGATTTTATGCTTTAGGTATAAAAATGTGATCAAATATGTAGTGAATGTATAAATTTAGATATATATTAGAATAAAAAACACATTGCCATAAATCCCCTCAAAGCTCTAAATACTAATTTTGCTTTGAACCCACATGCTTCTGTTACATTGTTCTTGCCACGTTTTGAAGCAGTTCTGAAAGTCTTCTTTCACGAATGTCTGACTGGATATGATAGCAAAATGCAGTGACAGCTGTTGACAAGTGCCTGACGGTACATACAGGCTCTAAAAATCATTGCAGTGGGTCCTCATCTACCCTTTAAGTGGCTAGAGAAGAATACAGCTTGTGATTCTTTCCCCAAGTCAAAATTACTGTGAAGAGTAAATATTTTGAATTAATTCAGAATATTGAGGCAGTCATGACAACACATTTAAAGAAACTCATGAAAGACTTCCAGAATTCCTTGAGAAAGCAGCAAGAATGATTGTGTAAATGTGCTCAAAGCAAAAGGGAATATTTTGAGAGCTATTAATGACGATGTGTCTTTTACTATAATGAGTTATTTTAATTGAATCATGTACCATATTTTGTGCTCTCACCTCGTCTAATTGAATCTATTTAGAGTTTTAACATCAGGTCAATGTATAAGTGCTATCAGACACTGCAAATAATTTTGCAAATAATGCACGCTTTTAATCCATAACACTTAATGTAAGATTAATAAGAACATTTAGTGACCATTAATAAGAACATTAGTGACCATTAATAAGAACATTTAGGAGTGCTATTGTTTGCAGTAAGAAAATTTCGGAGTTACATCAAAAAACCTTGGTGAGTTTCTTTACTAAGCATTAGTTAACACAGAATACTGGGGACAAAAAGACCACAAACATATCTTTATCTTGGCAGTCTTTGAGGAACCCACACTGTAACATCAAGGGACGTGCAGCAGCCCTTCTAGTTCCTGTACAGAGACAGAATGTGTGCAATGGTTGTGGTCCAGGAACATGTATGTGCTGAAAAATACAATAAACTTTTATCTTCAAGTTGAAAATCAGAGTGTTTTGATTGTTATAAGATCGAATAGCATTTGTATTTCTAAAATGGTGGAAAATGTTGTTTCCAAAAAACAATGAAGATTTTATCTCATGCTGGCACCTCCCCGGGTGACTCTCTTGTTCTTTGCTATTTGTATTTGTCCCACTTGTGGGTTCCATGACTCTCTCCTCATCACTTGCTTCTCTGTGGGAGGCTGACTGCTACTCTGATGACAGTGGTCAGTTGTAAGGTCTTCTGGCTCCAAGTGTGATTTAAATTCATCCCAATCCCACTTCCACTGAAACTTAATGGGACATCAGTTTCCAAACTTATTTCTTTTATATTTCTCAGGACTTGTTGTGGTAGACTAAAAAATAAAATGGGCATATTTCCAATCTCATTACCAAAATATGTGACTAAAACTAAATGATCATCTCACAAATACTGATTTTCCGATAGCAGAAGCGTACATTTATATTTCCCCTTAAAAATTACAGTAATGAAACATAATGCTAGACTAAAAGACTTGAAAAGAAATTATTCAATGACTTCTTTATGTAACTAAGATCCAACTCTTTCTTCCTCTGTACTCTGCCTTGTTAGGTGTTAGTTCTATATTAAGAGAAACTTTAACCTGAATACAGTAGATACCTGGACTGTGGACACGTTGCTCTACTTTCTGTTTACTACTTACTTTCCATCAGAAATGTGAGATTGTCCCCATGTGGCCAACATTAGTAACTCCCTCTTTGATAGATGACAACAGATCTCTGCAAATAAAGGGGTGGTTTCTCTGAAGGGGCAATTGGCTGTTGTGCACATCATACCTGGAATACGGTTAGCGTCAACACACTCAGACAGTGAAATATGTTTGGAGTGAGAGCTGCAGTGGAGAAATTAAATGCTTTGGAGGAATGAGCACAAATGTCTACTTTTTAATATGTACTAAGTCTGTGAATTGAGGATTAGAAAAAGCAAAGTATGCAGCATGAAGGATATTTATGAGTCTCAGAGACAAAACAGATGAAAACTTTGTTCTTTCTTTCATGAATATGTTAGATAACAAGGTAAATGGTGTTCCACAGTAATTACCAAACACAGAAAAATGTGCCTTCCTAAAACTGGCTAAACTTTCTTTTCATTGATTGAGTCAGAGCATGAATTCTTTTCAGTGATTTGTGTGTTGAATGGTTTCAAACTGCAGACTCAAGAAGAACCAATGAATATCTTTGATTAAAAGGAGCAAAGTTCACAGTCCTCTAATTCTCCTTGGTGTTCTCTTTGGCTTCTTGTAAGCATGTATTTTTCACCTTTTTAATGGTGTGTGTAGACCTGTGGGATAAAAGCATCATTTAGGTGTTTGTTTCTGTTTTGTTCTTGATATGCTCCAATATAGCTGTGCACCTCCCCTGGGATTTGGTCTTGTTTCCTGTCTCATCCCACAGCAGAACCTGGAGGACACGGGAAACTGTTAAATGCACAAGACCTGAAGTCAGTTCCACTCTTTCTCCTTTCAATTGCTCTTTTCCTAGTGCATCTAAAACAAATTTTAACTTCAGTGATTCATATGACTTTAAACAATGTATATAGTTCCTTGTATTTCAGAATTTAAAGACTACAATCACCTAGAATTTCTCTATAGTTTTGGCCAGAAAAATATAAAACCAACCAGAAATGATGCAATGGTAGTGCAAATGCACTTGTGTTGCAATTCATTGTCTTGAAAGTGGCAATGATCTGAAATAGTTACTTACCTAACCGAAGAAGGCTCACATGGTCCTGTGCTTCATTTTTAAGTCTATCAAACCAATTTAGTATCAGAAATGAAATGACCTATTAGTAGTCTAGATGTAACACTGGAGAAATATTTTAATGGAGATCTACTCAAAACTTAACTTTTCTACATGATTACAACAAAAATGTGGGATCCAATTTTAAATAATAACGATGTCATTTGAAAATAATCTATCCTTATTTGCTTTCAATATTTACTCACAGCAACATGGAACCAAAAGCACAATGTTTAGGATAAACTCTAAAATTTGACATTTGTTTTAAAAAGCTTTACTTTATTAGTATATACATAGTATAATAATCATATGCATCCTGGAGAGTTGGTACATTCACATCATATATGTTAATTCTTTTTACAACTCGTTTCTCTCCACTCTCTCCCATCTCACTTCATGTCTTGATGCCCCTTCTATTTGTAAAAGATCTAACTTGATTTCCTAATATTTTCTATTTTATCCTTTACTTTCTGTACACTTGGTATTTCTCACATATGAGAATGAGGACAAAATATTTAAATTTCTTAATTTGAGAAAGAAAGAAAGAAAGAAAGAAAGAAAGAAAGAAAGAAAGATCTCCAATTCTGAGATATATGAAATAAATCTGAAATTCTCCATCAGTCTGTTAATTGTTTATTTTCAAAGCTCATTTTTGGAGTTAGAATTTACTTTTCATTCAGCAAGAGACAATGGAAGTAAGCCAAGGATTTATGTCACTAGAATCTTGTATCCACTATTAATTTACAGAAGAAATCTTGGATACTCGAATATGTTTTATTAATTATCCTCAGCCATCTTCTCCCTGAAGATAGGGTGTGTGGACATTAAATAAGTGGGTAAAATCATTTTCCAGGATTTCTCAGTATTATCTTCTGAAAATTACATTGCAGAGTGGTAACTCTATGCATGTGTTGAACTTCTCAAGAATCTGCAGAACTGGTTAGTTGTCATGCTGACACAATGTATTGACAACTGAGGCAGGCAGACAAGACTAGCATGAGCTGTCACTGATGTTTCCCTGTCCTCTTGGTTAGTTGCTCAAAGATACCAGGCACACCGTCCACACCACTCTCCTGCTGCTTCTGTCGACCAAAGCTGCTGCAGAAGATATGCCGTTGGCTAAAGAACAAGGGGAGATAGAGCAGCAACCCTTCACCCTCATTTCCCCAGAATCTACCTTCAAACAGACTTGGAGTAGCAGAAAAGCAGCACATGTGACAGCTGTCACCCCACACAGGGAGGTTTATGTATGGGGCTGTATCACTGTGGGAGGTATATGCCGACCTTGTTGACAGAAATAAACTCCAGCATCTTCGACTTCCACCCTGCTGATTTTCAGTGTGAACTCTGTCCCTGACCCACTGCCACTGAACCTGTCTGGGACTCCAGAGGCTCTGTTGGAAGCTCTGTAGATCAGAAGCCGAGGGGATTGGCCTGGCTTCTGTAGGTACCAATGCAAGAAACTAGTAGAGCGAATAGCAACACTCTGACTGGCCCTGCAGGAGATGGAGGCTGGCTCTCCAAGGCTGATGGAGAGGAGGCTTGGAGTCTGGGTCATCACAACATCCCCAGTGGATCCTGAAATACCACAGGTTAAAGTCATGTTTAAACATTGTGAGCAATTTGCATAACCTCCTTTTATTATTTACTTCAGTTTAACCTTCTTATTCATATCTTTCAAGTTTTTCTTAAAGAAAAAATAACCACAAGGCACAAGAGGGCTCATCATGATATAATATTTTTAGAGTCCTGGCCATTGTTAGGAACTTACTCTCTCCTAAAGCAAAGTTACAAATTCCCATCCTTGCAGCACAGATTATGTCTCTAACACATGATCCCAATGAAAGCAACAAATGATAGAACCTTCCCACACCCTCAACTGCCTCATCACCTGGTTCTTACCACAGATGAAGAGCATTAGCAGTCCTACAAACTGAGCAGGGAACCTCATTTTGAGAAGGTGATCTGAGGAGTCTTGATCAGTCAGTGTAAGGTTCGAGCTGAGCTTTTATCTCAGACTCACAGGGAAGGGCCTCCCGGGGGGCCTCTATGCAAATCCCCTGGTGGGTGCAGTGGTGTGAGTCAGCCTTGTGGTGAAGTGGAAGGAGACAACAGCAAGAGGGTGGACTCCAGTGACAGAAAATGTCTCTTAAAGGGGCACAAGTGAGATATCAGCAAAATTCATTTTCAGTAATAGGGAGATTTATTGTTCAAAGTTTTGATTTAAGGACACTTAGCATTAAACCAGCTACTCTAGAAAGACCAGAGTTCCAAGAAATATAAATCTGAAATATAAAAATTTGTTTGAGTGATGAGTTACTGTCCTGTTTGTTTTTCAAACTATTCTGTAGGAACAAAACAGAAAAAAGATAAAAGAAAAAGAAGAAAGCAATTTCCAGCCCCACAAATACAAAAAGGTCTCCAGATAAAAGGTGTTCTAAAGCCAACTGAATTGTTGTTGGCTATCTGCATCACCAGGTTCAATGTTAGAAATTTCAGGCGCAACTGTTGGATATTGATTTTCTCTCAGACCTAAAATCGGTAAATGTTCTCTGTCACAGGGCTTCGTGAGGAGAAAGAAATGTCACTCTTGTACCCATT
This sequence comes from Dasyprocta punctata, assembly GCA_004363535.1. NCBI lineage: Eukaryota > Metazoa > Chordata > Mammalia > Rodentia > Dasyproctidae > Dasyprocta > Dasyprocta punctata. Next base: position 15,527 of record RJWM01026421.1, on the reverse strand, counting down.
GACAGTCCCTTTTCAGTTGAGGAAACGCAGAAATGATTTTATGCCTCGCATTATGAATGCACAAACTTTGGTTAGTTTTTATAATGAGATTTATGCCATTTGTAATTCCATCACAAACACCAGACTGAACATAGGGATTTTTAAGGAAATAAGTTCCCATAATAATGGTATAAAATGAACAGTACGTAATTTATATGGCATTATTTTGAATAATATAGAGAAATTCTTTCCTGCTGCTGGCTCAGGCCTCCTATGAGGTTCTAGTTATGGCCTCAGCTTTCAAAATACAAAGTCAGCTGATAATTTGTCATTTCAAAACACTGATGATACTTCAATTACCTTAATCTCTTTAAAATAACATTCTGCAAAATTCAAGACAGGAGGCTTACATGTATATTTTTATTCTGCCCTGAATTTTAATATTTGATTGCATTGGAAATGCTTTCTTAAAATAACTTTAATTTCTATTCTGTTCTTGTTATATGCAAACACACTTTATTATTGTGTGTTATTTTTCAATCTTTTGATTTGCAGTTATTTTGTTAATGCTCATATTTCCACTTTGGAATTCTTTTGTCTCTGTCTACATAACCATTTCGTCTGTGAATTATGATGGTATTCATGCTTTCTTTCCAATTCTTGTTACATCCGCCTTCTTGCATTAGGCACCAATATATACTTTAAAAGACTTGCACACATTGAAGTCTGATCGAATGCCGTTGACAATCGTATTGTTCCTGAACTGGCCTGTGTAACTAAGTTAGATGAAAAGTCAAGAGTCACAGTGAAAATCTCTTCTGCAAGGTCCTTTCCTAGCCACAAATATTTCCTTAGATTTAACCAGGGAAGGGGTCCAATTGAACAGCCACTAAAGAAGCCATTTACAAAGGAAGCAGCTTGTATGTGAAAAGTCTAACAAAGTCTCCTGCTGTGGATACTGCACCAAAAATGTATAAATGTCTGTCAGATGTAAAAATGGCTGGTTCAAGTTACTGTTCATTAGGAAAATGGAAACTTAATCCACAATGCAATATATCTTCACATGCGCTATAAATTGTAAAATATTTTTGGAAAATTAGTAGCAACAGTTTTTGCCGGGGAGATAGATCAGCAGCATAAGTGCCTGCCTGGCGAGCACACGGTCCCAGTAAAATTTCCAGTATCCCCCCCACAAAATAAAATATGATAAAATAAAATCAACAGCTGTTTTTGAGGTATAGATTCTTAATGACTCTCATTCAGTGATGAATGTATGAATGCATGATAAATCCTCCATACAAAAGAAAAAAATTAAAAAAATTATTAAGGAAGGCTAGAAAGAGATAAAGGGATGACCTCTTGCAAATGAGGAGACCAAGGGACAAAGGGAGAGGGATATAGGAAGGGGATAAGGAAGTAAGTAAAATAAAGTAAGCCATATATGAGACTATAAAAACATCAATGATTGTAGACAATATATGCCATAAAAGTGATCTAATTTAAAAATAACAAAAACAATGAAGAGAGGGAACGGAAAGTTAGAGGAGCGAGGAAGGAAGAAAGAGAAAAAGGGATTAAAAAAGAAACAAGCTATATTATGTTCATGCTCCTACTCCCCAGGATCATTGCAAAATGTATGTACTGTAAACATGTACAAATAAAAATTTGAAAAAAATTACCCAATGATTTTTCATATGGTTTACAAAGACCAAAGTGCAATCTATGCGAATGTCTACATGGATATTGTAAGCTTATTGTGTAGCACAATGATTCATAACACCCAAAGAGTATAAATAGCCCAAATGTCCCTCAAGTTGTGAATGGATCCACAGCATGTGATGTATCTATATGATGAAGTACTGTGCAGTAATAAAAAGGTAAGACCTCAGTCTCATTTATTGAAAGAAGGCAGAAAAAGATAGCATTAATTTCCTGATTCTGTTTATTGAAAATATTCATATAATGTTACTTTACACATTAAAAATAGCATAGTGGATGCCTCAGGCTGCCATTGTAAAGGGGCAAAAGGGATCTTTTAGGGGGAAATGATGAAGTTCTAATATGAAGTGGTAGTCATTTACAACTATGTAAGTTTACTACCAGACAGTGAATTGTGCAGTACAATCGGTGCATTTCATAGTATGATTTACACCTCCAAAGACTATGTACAAATGCAACGGAAGACTATTTTCTTTTACTTAATGATCACTTATGGTTTATTCCTGCTTTTAGAGGAAAAGCTTTCAACTTTTCCAACTTTCATTTGTTATTGGTTATGGGTTTGTCATAAATAGCTTTTACACTGGTGAGATAAGATCATTTTCTATTATCTTCAGAGTTATTATTGTGAATGGATGTTACATTGGTCAAAGGCTCTTTTTTTTAATGTCTGATGGGATGTTCATGTGAAGTTTTTGTCCTTGCTTCCTCTGTTCATGTAATGTTTTACTTCTATTGAGATGAAGTTATAAATAAAAGGTGGAATAGATGCCTGTGGTTACTAAATCCATTCCTAAGACATAAAAATTAGGTAGCTGTAGATTTAGAATATTTTATGTCTTATGAGTTAAACTCCTTGACATAGATTTTGGTAGAGGAATTTCAAATATACAGATACATTTTCAAATCAAACATTCATATATACATTTACTAAACATAAGGGCACAATTTACTAAATTATCAGAATATGCAAGTTGGTAACCACCAAGCATACTGAGAAAGAATGTTGTGTATGTCTCATATTACCATATTCCTCATTGCTCTCATTGACCTGACTTTGTCAAAGCAACTTCCTACCTGGCTTTTAATATCATCAGTTAATTCCATCAAATTCTAGCGCTTTACATCCTCATTTATGTAATACTGTCTGATGTTTCTGAATGTAGTAAAATTTCTGTATTTTCATTTTACATGACATAAAGGTGTATCATAGAACTCATTTAATTTACTTATTCTATAGTTGATTCACACATAAGCTAGTCTTATTTAGCTTTCTCGGACCATACGCATTTGGCTCAGCGCACATCTGTGCATCCTTTAAGTGGCAGATCTGGGTCAAGGGAATGTGCATTTTCATGGTATGTTCTCCATTTTTTGCACCACTTTAAATTGCCAGATGCAGAATGTGAGCATCTCTGTTGCTTCAATAGGTTCACTCTGTTTGGTGTCACTACTCCTTTTAGATCTATTAACTCTCTTGAATGGTATATGGTCATTAATTATGACATGTACATGTAATTTTCTGAGAAAAATTGATGGTGGTTCCTTCCTTGTATTGTTGCTTGACATTCACATGCATTATAGATGAAGCATTTTGGAAAAATATTTTGGAAAATAATTCCTTTCCACTTGTCCCTATACTGTCATCTGTGTCATTGTAAGTGTGCACCTGTGTCTCGATGTTTCTCTCAATAGTCTCTTCTTTTCCACTGGACAGTTTTGCTGCCCTGATCCCATCACCAGTGTCCTACACCTGGTACAGCTGTCCCAACCCTGCTACTGACTCAGGCCTGCTGTGGCAATGTGACCTAATTGCAAAAGAACTCAGTACAAAACATGGCAGAATGTGCATAACATTGAAGGGCACCATTCATATGCACACACACACACACACACACACACACACACACAAATAAAACCTTGTACTATGCTGTAAGAGACAATTGAGTGAGTCTGTAAGGATGGAAAGCACAGAAAGCCTGCTATCTGACTAGAAAGTCATTTAATAGAAAGCAAAAAGAAACCCACCCCCGATTTTAAAATGCTTGAACAATATGGATAAATAAATAAATTAAATGCAATATTGGTAAGTAATTGGTACTTAATGATAACTAAATTACACACATCTAAGTTCATTGATAGATAGTTAATATATGTCATATTTCATAAGAAGAAAAATTTAAGATCATCGACTTTATGGCACTTTTCTCAGAATATTCCAGTTTTCCTTGCTTTATGTTTGTTGTAAATGAACCTGATTTCTCAGTCAAAACTGCACAGTCAGATGCAATTTCAGTCTGGCATTATTTTTTTTAGGAGCTCCAAATTCTGCAATCCCATTTGCACTCCTCCAGTTAGCAAATGTAGCTGACGCACAGCAGGAGCTCAGCACAGCTCAGGAGTGAGGAGGTCACCCATGGACATCACTCTGTTGTTAGTCTTGTCCCAAAAAATCCAAAGACAGGCCTTGAAATGCCAAATTCTTGATTAAATAGCATCCTGTTTTTATGAGAGGGAATGGTTCACAGATTTGTGATTTCTAACATGCTTTTCTGAATTGCAAAATTAAAGTTAATCTTTGCTGTTTCTATATAATTATTCAGGTGTTGAAAAAATTTGAGATAAATAGTGAGACAAAACTTTTGAGGTGTGGCATGATAGTAAAAATAGATCCAATAATAATTGTATGTGTCACAATTAGAAAGAGAAGCTCTTTAAATTGGAGCTGATGTCATTGAGATTCACCTAAAAAAAAAAACAATAAAAAGTTTCAGAGAGAAAGACAAGACATACATTGAGGAATTTGCACCCAGTTTACGTGCTGTTCTCATATCTGCCTCCTGCTCTTCATTTATCACAGGAATGCTGTCACATTAGCTTGCTTAGAGAGAGTACAGGCCTGCTTTTAATTCTATTATTTGTAATCCTAACATAGATCCATTTTGATCACTTTTTTATATACAGGGAAGTGATGAGCATGATAAAGGATGAAGACTTGGCCATGTGATTTTACCTGTGATTAGAGAGGGATCATGGTATGGTGGACACCGTGAAGAAGGCTGGTGTAGTCTTGACAGTATCAATTGTGAAAAAAACAGCAAGCGGGTATGGGTTGGAAAAATATAGAAACACAAAATGAAAGTGAATATGTACCTGCAAGAAGCTAACTCAGAAACACAAAAGCCATTGCCTGCTTCCTCAAATAAACTTCTTCAAAGAAGCGTCTCCTTGAAATATTTGTAGAATTTTGTAAAAATGTATATCACTGAGAGAGGCCAGTGTACAGCATCCTCACATTTCAGGTCAGGAATTGTGAGGGTAAAATCTTTTCCATATCCACCGCCACTGAGCTGTGAAGGGATCCCAGAGATGAGAGTAGTTTTTTGTTTTGTTTTGTTTTGTTTTGTTTTTTAATAAGAAGCGTATGAGAATCTCCTGGTTTCTGCTGATACCAGTACATATCATCATCAGTGTCTGTGTTGGCCTTGCAGGTGATGGTGGCTTTGTCTCTACAGCCACTGACAGGAGTGCTGGAGACTGGGTGAATATAGCATCTGTCTGGGAATCTGTCAGTGAAGGAAATAGGGAAAATAAACAATATGCATTGTGTGCGGATAAGACAAAAAATCCATTTCTTATGAATACTCAATATTTGGCAGAGATTCTGAAGACTTCAATTCATGAATTAGAGGAAATGTTTCTCCTACCCGAAATGCAAAGGAGGAAGAAACAGAGTCAACCCTGTAACCCCATGGTATTTGCTCGAACCTTCAGCTGACATTCGATTTCCCAATCAGTCCAGCAGCATGCATTGTATGGCTTCAGAGGTGTTGGGGGGTTCTATGTGGGAGAAATATGCCAATTGTGTTATGTGGAGTAGTGAAATGCAGAGGGAGTTCAGAAGTGGCAAAAAAAGTTTCTCACACAAGCAAAGGATGATTTCATCTTCACAGCTTGTTCTAACAACAGAGAGGTTAAAAATAGATCCTAACCTCCTGGACTGTTATCCTCTCTTCATTACTTGCTCTTTTACAACTGGACTCACTAATTTGTAGGATTTATTGCTACATTTTCTGCTGTTTTGCTTATCTACGCTGCCACGATTTGATTCCATGGATATCTGAATACATTTTGACGTTGATCCTTGTAAGCAAGACCCTATTCTGTCCATTGTGATGGAACCCAGCTCCGAGATGTGGCTCTTCAACCCTCCGCATTGCCTCAACCATGGTTTCATTTCACATCTCCACTTTTATTTTATATTAACATAAACATTATTTTGCTGAATATTCATTTCATTGAACTTTATGCTTAAACCCAGGAACTGGGACTCCAGAAATTTTCCCCCATATTAAACATCTGGCTTGTTCTTTCCTCATAGTGAGTAGGAAGTACGTTTATGTCTTTATGTTTCTTTCTTTCTATACATAAGGAAGAAACTGAGGCCAATTATTTAAATGTATATGCTCACTACAGCACGTCTGTCATTTTAAACTAGTATGATGGAGGTAAACCTACGAATTTTGCTTGCTCCAGTCAGGGTTACTCTTGACACCAAAGAAGAACCTGTTGATTGGTGCTAGTGCCTACAAGTTTTGAAGTCTATTTTGTATAGAAATTTAGGAATTACTGATCAAAAAACAGCCAAGATAACATAGGAACTTAGGAATTGCTCAGTTCTAACTTATTCTCCTGTCCTCTAATTTGCTGAAAAACCAGAAAATTCACTCAGTCAAAATCTTAGACATGTCAGTTCTTGATAAAACAAGTGATTAAATACTAAAATAATGTTTGTAGGTTATAGGACTGATTTTAAAATATAATTTTGAGAAATTTGAACTTCAATCTTTCTCTCTCTATTTTTCTAATGGACATTTCCTTACCAAGACAAATATGAGTCTCCATACACATATTGAAAGAAGTGTTTTCATCCATTATTTCTCTAGCCATTCAAACAGTTTTGTGCTTTTTATTGATACCTTTATTTTGTATTACTTTCTCCATAAAAACATAATAGATTTTTGGTCACAAAGAAGATCTTTATTTTTGTGGAAAGTAAGTCAAAGTCTTACTTCGTAGGAAATTCCACAAACTGAAATTTTTAACTTTTTACCTTAAGCGAATTCACTCCATCCTGACCCTATGGGTTCCTTCAGATGTATTAACATATTTTCAGGTTGTTTTACCTTTTTAATTACTGATTTACAAACAAGGATCCCAAAGAAAAATTTCTGGAAGCAAATACTCTATCTGGACATGAACATTAATGCTTAGTGTGAATAAACAGATATTAAACATGTAGATAAAGAAAATTTTATAAATGTGCATATGTCCACATACTTAATCATATTACTTGAAACATACATTTTCATTATACAAGTGTACATATTAATTAATCAAAATTATATACACACTGTTAGAATTGTATATTGATATCTATATATATACGCATGTATATATTCATACATAAATATTTGAAAATACCTTTTCTTTCATTTTTGTGATAATAGGGAATACACTCAATGTCATCATATTGAGCTCCATCCAGAACTTATTTTTATTTTCACCCAGTGTCTGGCTTGTCAGCCCAGGATGGGCTAAAATTGTGATTCTCCTCCAGCCTTGCAGGGTGGCGGGATTATAGACATGTGCCACACTATCTGTCAAAAGTCTTTTATTTTTGGCTAATAATTTATGATATCTATGTCATGTATCAACAGTACAGTAAAACTATATTTTTAAGTGTTACAAAACATATATAATGTTAGTCTGAACCAGCTATGATAATTTTTCCACAAATGCAACTAATATTCCTCTTTTTATTGAAATACTTATTTTGTAAGTTGATAATTCTTTCTCTACATATATGTTTTTCTGAATAAATTCTTAAGTATGCAGCTCTAGCCCACCGCTTTCATAAATGAGTATATCTATATGTGTGGATATGTAAATACTCTATTAGTAAGCTTTGTCACAATTGTTTGTACTAAACACTGCAAAAAAAAAAAAAAAAACAAAAACTAGGCATTACACTAGGGAGACAATGTGGTATGAGTGATTTATTTCATTGATGAGTATGGTTTCAAGTTACATCCATCTACCTAAGAAAACCTCAAGTTTATCCTTCTTTATAGCTGAGTAATACTCAATTGTATTTTTTTAACCCATTCCCTGGTTGATGGAATTTTGGGTTGTTTTCAAGATTTAGCTGTTGCAAATCGTGCTGTTATAAACATGGGTACACATATATTGATGTGGTATGATGTTTTGAATTCTTCTGGGAAAATACACAGAAGGGGCATAGCTGGGTTGAATGGGACCTCCAATCCCAGTTTTTTTTTCCTTGTGTAAAAATCTGAGAGTAAATAAGATCCAAAATGTACAGTAAATATTGTGGAAGTGAAAGGGGAAAAAACTGCTCAAATGGAAAGAAAAACTGGGATGTGGGAAAGGAGAAAAGAAAGAAGTAAAAATATTATATATATATATGCAATATGTATATATATGATAGATAAGTGTCTATATGATATATATGATAGGTATCATATGTATGCATATGTATGGTAGATAAATATACTACTAATCTCCATTAGATCATCAAAAAGAATGGTTTATACTTCCGTTGTTTGATCAGTTTTTCATGCCTATGTCTTGCAATCTGAGCAACTACTTTAAAGGTAAAAATACACAGTACATTACCCATTGTTAATCTCTTATTATTTTGTTTTGAAATTCTGTATCATCTTTTTCGTTGGTTTTTGTTTTCTTTTGTTTTAAAATAAAAATAAACATAAAAACTAGGCATTTATTGTCCCGTTCATGGATGTTTGTGTCAAGGATCATCTGGTGGATCCAGGCAGTGTAGACCTTGTTGTCCCTTTCTGCGACACTGGAGTGATTTTCACCATATAACTTGAGTTGGAGCTACACCCATTGCCAAAGGACTGAGACACCCAGGACACAGCAATCTCTGGAAAATGGAGAAATAAGCAAAATCCCCAAACCAAGCTATTCTGATTATTCACTATCCTCTAACATTTTTGATGCTGTCTCTGTTACTTTTTTCTCTTTGCTGGGATAAAATACCAGATGCCCAAAACTAAGGAGGGAAAGGTTTATTTAGCTTACAATTTGTTGGGGTTTCAGTCTGTAGTCAGCTGACTCAAAATCAGGGTGGCGTGGCACATGGGCAACAGTGCAAGGCAGCAGAAGACAGCAAAAGCAAGAGCGGGGAGAACAAACCTCTCTTCCTCCCTTATATTGTAAGCAGGCTGCTTTTAGGTGAGTGCAGCACTCACACCATCTCCCTGCCTTCCTCTTGAACATGCTCAGAAAGTTCAGGAAGCCAGAACACTGGCCCCTGCTTAGTCACTTCCTTAAACTGAAAAAGGCCTCCAGTTGACACAATGTATCAACCATTGCAGACGCATTCTTCCAATTTGATAATTATTAATGACTCTAAAACCTTTTATTACAATTACTTACAAATGAATCTGATAATACCATGAAAAAATTAGGATTTTCACCATTCATCCCATAATAACTTTCTGAATACAATTTTCCATTGAGAATAAAACAAAGTTCCATGTATTTTCGGCATGTATCCTTAAATGAAAATTTTCTTAAATGTTCCCATTAAGGCAAAAATCACTTTAACTAACAAATATCAACCTCAACATCACATCACAAATCTTCTCAGCTCTCCCACATCCTTCACCAGTACAAGGCAGGTCTGCCCTTCTGTGTTCCTAAGTGCTCTGAGTGACACTGGTGATGCTCCCAGCAAGTGGGCACAGCAGCAGCAAAACAAATATATTCGGGAAAAAAATCACTTAAGGAGGTCAATTTATAAAAACGTTTGTCCAATTTTAAGTACTTTTTTTCTTTTCGAATTTTTGTATTTTTTGTGTGTGTTTTGTTGCTTTTGTAGTTCTATCAAGAAAGGTTTCTCAAGTGTATGTGGATTGAAACTTCCTGTATAAATTTCTACATGCTTCTTATACTCACTTCTTACATTCAGTGCAGTGTATGACTCGATGAAATTGTGTGATACAACCCTGTGTTCATAGTTAATAAATGCAAACAAATTTCAGCATATTTGGAGGCTCTCTCCATAAATAGAAATAATCTGAGATATGGGGTAATACTGACATCCTAAGCATCTCCTAGCAACACTTTCACCACAACTTTAGAAAAAAATTTCTCAGAACCACTTGTCCCTCTATGCTTTGCTGTAGGGGTGAGTGCATAACAATAATCCTCTAAAATTTGAAAGAAAGAAGAGGATTTGGGGCTTACATATATCAGCCGGCAGATATAGGAACATAGTTGAAGACTATAATGACTTATAAGGAAAGATGATTTTGGCAAATGATAAAGTCAGAATTCAACCCCTGGGCTGTCTCTGGAGGACATTGAAACATGTGCCTTGAGGGCCAATTTCTTACAGATACTCACACGAGGGAACATCACAGAGGAACGTATTTGTAGCATCTGCTTCTCTCACTACCTCAGGACAGTGAAAACTGTTGAATAGGTTATAATTCTCCATATTAAGACAATTACTACTTGGAGTAATTTGAATGTCTTCTCTTTTACTCCATGAGTTTGAAATGATGCCACAACACAGAATCCTCTGATATAATAATCTTTCCTTTGTATTGAGAAATGCACTGATAGTCTGGTTTCATAGGACTGAAAAGGAAGGGAGATAATAAAGGTTCAGAAGAGAATTTCTGGTATCTTATTCTAAATTCTCCAGTGACTTTGAATGACTGGCTGCATCTAGAAAAAGTTTTCATCAGGTGCGGGTGGCAGGAGGAGCAGCAGTGGCAGCCAGATTCACACTTCTGCTTCTTTAGAAGGTTTATGTTATGGCTTGAATCACTGTGAGAGGCCAACTCTTATGCTGTAGACAGTAATAAGCTGCAAAATCTTCAGGCTCCAGGCTGCTGATGGTGAGAGTGAAATCTGTCCCAGATCCACTGCCACTGAACCTTGATGAGACCCCAGAATTCAAGTTGTTAGTATTGTAGATCAGTCGAGTAGGTGCTTTTCCTGGTTTCTGCTGATACCAGTTTAAGTAATTGCTAATGCTCTGACTGGCCCGGCAACTGATGGAGACTCTGTCTCCTAAAGAGGCAGACAAGGAGGATGGAGACTGGGTCATCTGGATGTCACATCGCACACCTGTCATGGGAAACACAAACACAATCAATCAGACTTTAAGAAAACTTCTCTGAAGAGTCAAAAAAACACTGACCATGCTATGCTGAGTAAATTCCCAGTGCTGTCTTTTCTTACCTAGGAGCCAGAGCAGCAGGAGCCCCAGGAGCTGAGCGGGGACCCTCATGTCCATGCTGTGTCCTGACTGGGACTGACTTCTGCACAGGGTGTGCCCAGCCTATTAAGAAGTCCTTACTGCTGTGTTCTGGGGACATGCAAATCAGCAGGGATGGAGCTGGGCTGGGCAGACCTTCAGGACTGGCTCATTTCAGTCACTCAGGGATGGTTATGTGACACAGGTCTCAGTCAGGACTAGGATGGATCAGATATGTAGAAAGCAAAGACTGTGTTTCTCCCAGGGACCCACAGGACAAGTTCACTCTGCCTGCAGTACTGTAATTACTTATGCCCTGCTCTGTACCGTCTTTCTGGACATTCTTTTATCCTGTTTCTTAACAATATTCTATGGTAATGACATTTGGACATGGGAGAGATTTAGGAAAAATTGGGACTATATTACGGATACAATGTAGAAAGGAAAGTGAGAGTAACAGAATTTCTCAGTCTTTGAAGTGGTTTGCTTTTCTGTAGACACTGACGCAGCATAGCTAAAACGCCAAGGTAGGACATAATTAATTGCATTTTATAACACTTCTTGCTCCAGGATCCCCCCCAACACACACACACACACACACACACACACACACACACACACACTGCCTGTGCGCTTCATGAGGACGAATGCTAGCCCAATGAACCTCCTGTTAAATATCTTCACAGAATAATTTGTAGTAATTTACAACCCAGTGCAAGAAACTGTAGCAGGGGTCTAAGCCATGAAAGGAAATCTGAATGCTGGAGAATTTAGAATTGGTCTAGCTGTTTGGTGACAACAGAAAGTTCTTTTGCTATTTTTCCACTTTGTCTCTATCACTGTATAGACTTTTCAGTCTTGGGTTTAATGCCACCTTTACTCTAGGCTACAGTGCCTCTAAGGATCAAACATTCAAACAATTACATGAAGGGAAAAATAAAGCATATCTCTTTTTAGCAGAATTTAAATCTTTTCTGATATCTTTTCACTCTCATCACTCTTCTTTAATCTCATTTCTCATCTGATCACCTATGCCTCACAATTATGTACCTGCCTATCTCTGAAAGAGGCTTGATGTTCTCACCACGCATGGCAAGAAAGAGATGGAAGATTAATAAACTAAGAAAAAAGTGGGATTCTTAGTTTGGTGTTTAAAAATATTGCCTTATTTTAACATTGCTTTGCTAATGTTTTAGTTGAAACAGAGAACTCTGGAGGATACTTTGTCTGTTCAGGTTGAAACAAGACTGGACCTGAGAATGAGACAAAGTCAAATTTCTAATCATTCAAATGCAATGCTGGCTTCAGTGAATATGGAAATTGGTCCCGAGGGTTACAGAGCAGCACAGACTTTCTGGCCCTGGAGTTGAGAAGGGATTTGGACTGACAGAGGTTTCAAGCCAGGTAGAGATCAGGCATACAGCAGAGAGAGCTGAGGAGCTCTGGCCTTGGCTGGGGAGGAAGCAGCTGCTGTCCTGCCCTAAGGTGCTGATGACCAGGTAAGGAAAGTGCTCAAGAGCCACAGGCTCTAACCCAGGTGAAGAGTGCAAGGCTAAGGAAAGTGTCTGAGAAAGCAGGACCATGGAGATGGGTCCAGCTCTTCTCTGCTCTCACTACCCATGCTGACACCCGGGCTATGCATGGCTTTTGGAGCAGACAGAATCACAGATCTGAAATCACATCCTTTCTCCTTTGCAAACATCCCGGCATTTCCTCTAAGAGACATGTGCAGAATGTTCATTCCTGTTCACCTAATGGAGCCTTCGGTGGGTTCTCTCCCCACTCTCTGAAGGCCATTTTACTACACACATGTCTGGTACTTTCAGAATCTTGGGGTTTTTCTTCCTGTAAACCTTTGGTCCATGTTGCACATGGTCTAACCCTATTTCAGGCTTCCTTAGGGAAGTTTCAAGTTTTGAGGTCACAGCTACTGGAGATCAGAAACAAAGCATCATTTCAAAGAGAGGCTCATGAGGAAAATGCACTTCAGAAATGGGAGCCATGAGAGCTGGACCAACACTTGCCATGTCCTAGGGTTCCCATTGTTCAGTGCACAGTATCACTTCTTCCCCAGAGTTCTTAAGATGAAGCCTCTATGATTTGTTTATCATAGGGTTAGTTTGCCATCTAATGGTGCATTAGGTATATAACAGTTTACAGAATTTTCAAGTTTGAAGTCTTTATGGATTCACTGTGGGATTTTAACACAGGTTTGGGGGAGGAAAATTTCCCATCCTATGTCAACCAAGAAGTAAAGACAGTGAAAAGATCCAGGAAGAAGAGTATACCCTTTGAAGTCACACATCCAATAGCTCAAGTTTTCAGTCCTCACCTTCTAACAGCATTGTGAGCTATGAACTCATCAGTGGATCAGTCCATTGGCGAGTTTAGTCTCCCCATGATCCAGTGAGTTTCCCAAAGGCCTGTGTCTGAATACATGAGACAGAAGCATTTTATATCCAACCATAATGCATCACAATGTTAGCTCACTGTGGTGAACTATCAAATATACTGATGATGTTAGAAGAGAAATTAGGATAATTGTAATTCTGGGGAAAGGAGCACTCTTTGAACAGCAAATAACTTAATGTAGACAGCTGAAGTCAAATTGAAGATCTAATGAATTTTCTTGTAAGCCAAAAGAAATACGTCATAAAAGACATGTATAAAAGGGAAAAGGGGCAAACCCAAAGCACAACTCAGTATTACAGACAAATATCCCTCATTTTGTGGGATATTGAAAAGCTGGGTTTTGCAGGCAGTGTAGTCTGCTAAAGTAACTACTAAGTTAGCTCTGTCATATTTGGGTAATTAGAAATTCAATTTCATATATAAGCTACAAGAATTCTTTTCTTTTCAGGGATTAGTTTAATTTCTTGAATTCTATTAGATTTTATGCTTTAGGTATAAAAATATGATCAAATATGTTGTGAATGTATAAATTTAGACATTTATTAGAATAAAAACACATTGATATAAATCCCCCTCAAAGCTCAAAATACTAATTTTGCTTTGAACCCACACGCTTCTGTTCCATTGTTCTTGTCAATTTTTGAAGCAGTTCTCAAAGTCTTCTTTCATGAGTGTCTGACTGGATATGATAACAAAATGCAGTGACAGCTGTTGACAAGTGCCTGACGGTACATACAGGCTCTAAAAGTCATTACAGTGGGTCGTCATCTTCCTTTTCAGTGGCTAGAGAAGAATGCAGCTTGTGATTCTTCCCCCAAGTCAAAATTACTGTGAAGAGTAAATATTTTGAATTAATTCAGGATATTGAGGCAGTCATGACAACACATTTAAAGAAACTCATGAAAGACTTCCAGAATCACTTGAGAAAGCTGCAAGAATGATTGTGTAAATGTGCTCAAAGCAAAAGGGAATATCTTGAGAGCTATTAATGACAATGTGTCTTTTACTATAATGAGTTATTTTAATTGACTCATATACCATATTTTGTGCTCTCACCTCGTATAATTGAATCTATTTAGAGTTTTAACATCAGGTCAATGTATAAGCCCTATCAGACACTGCAAATAAGTATGCTAGTAGAGCATGCTTTCAATTCCTAACACTTAGTGTAAGATTAATAAGAACATCAGTGATCATTAATAAGAACATTTAGGAGTTCTGTAAGAAGATTTCTGAGGTACATCAAAAAGACCATGGTGAGTGTATTTACTAAACACTAATTAACACAAAATACTGGGGACAAAAAGACCACAAACATATCTTCACCTTGGCAGAGGCTTTGAGGATCCCGCACTGTAACATCAAGGGACGCACAGCAGCCCTTCTACCTCCTGTACAGAGACAGAATGTGTCAATGGTTGTGGTCCAGGAACATGCATGTACTGAAAAATACAATAAACTTTTATCTTTAAGTGGAAAGTCATAGAGTGTTTTGATTGTTATAAGATCGAATAGCTTTTGTATTTCTAAAATGGTGGGAAAATGTTGTTTCCAAAAAACAATGAAGATTTTATCTCATGCTTGCCCCTCCCCGGGTGACTCTCTTGTTCCTTGCTCTTTGTATTTGTCCCACTTGTGGATTCCATGACTCTCTCCTCATCACTTGCTTCTCTGTGGCAGGGTGACTGCTACTCTGATGACAATGGTCAGATGCAAGGTCTTCTGGCTCCAATTGTGATTTAAATCCATCCCAAACCCACTTCCACTGAAACTTAATGGGATGTCAGTTTCCAAACTTGTTTCTTTTTTATTTCTCAGGACTTGTTGTAGACTGAAAAATAAAATGGTGATATTTCCGATCTCATTACCAAAATATGTGATTAAAACTAAATGATCATTAAGATGTGGTATTTTTATACAATGGAGTACTACTCAGCTATTAAGAAAGATTGTATTGAGACTTTTATAAGTAAATGGTCACAACTTGAGACCATACTCATAAGCGAGATAAATCAAACCCACATGTGTAAATACCGTATTGTCTCCCTAGTGTAAGAAATGGAAAAGTTTATGTGATTCAGAGTCTACAATGGATACT
>RJWM01026420.1:0-22013 GCA_004363535.1 Dasyprocta punctata | reverse complement strand
ATTAGACTTAGATTTGTAGGTGGTTCCATGGAGCATAGACAAAAAACCAGACCTTTTTCTTCTGATAGTGGAAGCTTGAAGCTTTACCTTCACTATGTTAGTGTCATTTACTGCTGCAGCAAATTACTAAAAATCCCAGTGTTCAATATCAGATTTATTCTCTTATAAATCTCAGGAAAAGAATTATAGAATTGATGTATTAACAGTGTTGTTTACTCTGGAGGCTTTCAGGGAGAATCTGTACCCTCACATTTCCTAGCTTCTAGAACCGACGAGATTACCTACTAGAAATCCTTTCCTCCTTCCTCAAAACGCATCTCTCCAATCACTAATAATGAGCTTTATTATTACATTTTCCCATACCGATAGTCAAGGATTATCTCTTCTTCCGTATCTTTTAACTTCATTATATCTTTAAAATCTCTTTGGCCATTTAAGTTACTATAGTCAAAGTTTCTCATGATTGCAATATGAATATATTTGTGGGGAGAACACAATTCTCTCTACTATAGTAGTCAGGAGACCAATTTGATGCAAACTATTTCCAAACTCCAAAATTCTCATTTTATTCACTTTGAGACAAATGAGCCACACAAACATTTTTTTTTGTCTTAAAGAAATGCTTTATTATGTCACAGACATCAGAATCCTAAAATGTTTACCAATTAGCAGGTTTCAAATTTTCATGGGCAGTCATATTTCTTTTTAAAAGCAATTATTGAAATTAAAAGTTTTGACAAATGTTCTCAATGAGCATAATTTGACCAATATAGTAGATCAAAATAGTAGATCTTAATAATGTCATATAATACGACATGGAATAGAAAGATGATAAGGATATTTTTGTACCAGAATACGTAAGAATGGTTTTACAGTTGTCAAAGTTCTGAGTTAAGATATTGAATGTGTACTTGTTAAAATGCTAAGAAAAATATTTTACTTAAATAGAGTGTGCTAAATAGTAAAGCGAAAATCAAAGCCCAGCTTGATAGGCTCAAAATATAGAAATTCAATGTGATCAACTCAAGTATACGCATTTAATTATCAAAGTCCCAATAATGGCCAATAAACTCTTTTATATAAAAAATCATATGAATACATATGAATTTAACATGTATTATTTCAGATTATGAAAAAACAGATCTGGATTATATCCACCCATAGCTACTGTCATAATATTCTTCCAATTTTCTAACCATGTCTTGCATTAACTGAAATCCATGTTTTGTTTGTTTGTTTGTTTGTTTTAAATTCTCTTGTATAATGAGAAATGCCAGACAGAAAAAGATATTGCAGTTACTGCCACAGTAATGTTACATTGCCTAATCTATTGGTCCCCTCAAATTCTAACCTTCAACAGATAAGCGGAGTCAATTTTCTAATGATCTCTTTTCCATAATGGAATATCAAAGTTCTATTTCTGACTAATGATGAGATCATTAACACCTTCAATTCAGAACAGATTATATATCCTTCTCATATTGCATTGCTAATCTTTTGAAAAGGATTGCTTTAGTTTAAAAAAGAAGTAGTTTAGAATCTAAAAGGAATACACCAACCACTCTAAAGCTTTCAGGCTGGGAGAGATTTAATACAAAGAATTGGAAGCAAATTGTCAAAAGGGTTACTACTCTTTAAGAAATCTAGAAGTGTAGAAATCACAAGAAATGGTCACCAATGAATTTAACCATTGCAATTCCAAGGGAGATGATTTTTAGGACTCACAGAAACTTAGGCAAACATCTACATCTGTCATTTGTTAAAATCCGGGGAGCTCATCCCTGTTGCCAGTGGAGCAAGATGGCTCTTACTTCTGTTGCTTTTTCAATCTTGAGTTTCTTTAAAGAAATGCAATGATAGTACTTCAAATCCTCACAGTGTGAGAAGAAGCTGAGCTTTAGTGCTTAATCCCAACAGATAGTTTAACACAGATACTGAAACATTCTCAGTGACCAAGTATGGTTCCACATGGTGAAGAGCTATGTTGGAAAGCTTTAGAGTGAGAAAAGAATCTTTAAGGAATAAAGGAGGTACTGTAGACTCAATTTTGCTTTTGTTTTCTAAAGTTATTTCTATATTACTTCATATGAAATACTGTTATTTTTCATTTTTATACTGTCACTGTCCTGTTTTAAGGTATATTTTTTCTGACTTTATGAAAATCAATTAGAAATTCTCATTTCTCTTTTATGACCTGAAAAAAACTTTACTTGCATGCAAATTAATTGATTCCTGAATGTTTTAAACCTTGAATACTTTAAAGAAAAAGAATTTAAAGAGATTATATCTGCATGGAAAATTTTTAAGCATAAAATTAACAGCTTTTTAATTTTTTGGAATGTTTATGCATTTTTATATCTTCTGTCATTTAGGGTTTTTTCATTCTTAAGAACATTTTTACATTTTTTCTATTGTCAGTATGGAATATACATAGAATACATTTTGGCCCTTTTTATCTTTTTTTTTTTTTGGAAAGCTTGCAGCATAGTTAACAGTGGGGCTCTTTTAGTGGAGGTACCTAGAACCAGATCCACATATGCAGGTCATGTGTTATTTATCAAATTTATTCACCTACTGTGTCTTCAGTTTTGTCATATGTACACTGAGAACTGCCAATACTGCCTTCTAGGGTTAGACTGTGATGACAAAGGGAGTAGTTCATAGTAATTCACTGTACATAGTAGGAAGAGATAGATTATACCATGACAGTTCACAAGAGTGAACAAGTTTTGATTCTTAACTCCAAAAGTGTAGTTTTTTTTAATCTGTCTTTTAAATCTTGATAAACGAGAAACGAAGAATTCATTTTCTCTCCTATTTTCTCTACTTTGCCAATTCATGGCTTTTAAAATCATTACTTGATTTTTGGCTTTTTTTGTTTTCTTCCTAAACTTCTCTCAAACCTGAGTAAGTTTAGAAAGACAACTAAACGGCACACTACAGTAGCCACTCATCCTATCCACACTTTTACTTCCTGAAGTTTCTGTTGCTAATATTCAATCAAGTTCTGAAAATATGAAATGAAAAACTGCAGAAATATATAGTTCATATCTTTACATTTTTGTTATTCTGAATAGATTGATAAAATTTCTTTCTACCCATCTCCATCCTGCCAGAATGTGAATCATCCACTGTTTACTTTACCCACAATGTACACATAACTTATCTGATAAGGTGTTTCCACTATAAAACAGACTGTCATAGTTTGGTATGCCTGTGTTTAAGTAACTCTTACATAGCAGTGTAACACTGCCAAATAACCTATGTCATTCACCTCATAGTTATAGGACAATTGTACATCATATCTCAAGAATAAATGTACAGTATGTTAAAATACTTTGAGAGATCACATGCGCAAAACTTGTACTACAGTATGTTGTTATAATTGCTTTATTTTGTAAATAGTTCTTGGTGAATCTCTTAGTGTGCTTAATTTGTAAATTACTGTAGATCTGTGTCCATAGGAAAATATACAGTAATATACTTATTATTTCTATACTGATAGAATGAATTTCTTACTTTTTTGACTCTAGGAAATTCCCTAGCCTACAGAGCCCAGCCTGGTATATAGAGTAATGCCATAATATTCAAGTTGTATTGTTTGTTTTTTTCTGTGTCAAGCATGTCCCAAATGTCTATCTTAAAGTCTGACCATCTCTCTCACTATACCATGTAATACAGGGCAATCACTGAAGACGATACAACATGGAAAAGCATTTGGGCTTGTCCTACAGTGTAACCACAGAACATTCTCACTTAACATTTACTCTCTTACTTTGTGCATTATGAGATACATAAATACCTTAATAATAATATACTTGTCTATGTCTATATCTTCTTTGTCAATTTAATGGAGTGGCATATACTAAATTTACTAGGAATGTTTTGCATTTTAATATTAACCCACAGGAGTATATCACTGAATATTTTATCTACCTACCTTCCCTACATTTAGTGATTCATAATAGATTTAATTCAAAAGAGGTCCCTATGGAGATTATATTAGCTTTCATGTAAACACAACATAAAAATATTTTCCTACTTGAAGAAGCACAAAACTTTCATTTGCTATATAACATGTTAAGTGATAAAAGAAAGGAATCTCAAATGTTTTAGACCCAACAGAAAAAGAAGGGATGTGGCAAGAACTTGAGGAAGCAAAAGAAAGAAAGAATATATCAATCATGTAGTGAATTTTTAATGTCAGAAATACAAGTTTACAGTCTTGGTTAAAACATTCAAGGAAATAGACTTGAAATATGAGGTCAATAGTGGAATACTTGTCTAACAGTTTTGAGCTCATGAGTTCAATCTGCAGCAAGCAGACAGAGAGACAGAGAAAGAGAGAGAGAGAGAGAGAAAGAGACAGAGACAGAGACAGAGACAGAGACTCCAGCATACAAAAGTAAAAAAGAAATATCTCAATATGCTTCCTACTTATTCTTCAAATCTAACACACAGCCAGACCCACCTTAACTTATCCTCATCCTCATCCAGTTATAACAACTTTGGGAACTTTTCGTTGAAAGTCAAACTGCATTTATTTCAGTTACAGATTGATGGTTCGTATATTAAGTGTATTGCATACATGCCAGTAAAACCTGACACTGAGAAGGAAAAACAAAGGTTTCAAGTGTTCTAAGGGTTGTCATGGATCTAGGATTCACATGAGTCCTATTCACATACAATAGAAATCATATATAAAAGATACTCATAATACTAATACTAATACTAATATAGAGCCCATGTGATGTATGCTTAGCACTACAGGTAACTCAGCACAGGTACTGCATTGTGGTCACAGTCAATTGGGACCTTAATTAAGGAAACAGAGGAGATTCTCAGTCTTCACCATGTACATTTATAGACATAGACGCTGTTTTAAGCAGTCATCAGTTGATTATGAAAATGTGGCTCTATTTCCTATAAAAATAAAGTTTATTCATTCCTTTGACTGACTTACTCTTCTACCAGTTCATTAACCACACTGTAGTGTGAATTTTTATTCAAGTCACCCATTGCCTTTGTTAAAACTAATTAAATATGCTTAAATATACTCACTTCTTGATACTGTTTTGAAACTAATGCTTTGTTTCATTTAAAATGTTGCTGCACCTTTTTATACATCAGATGGTATGATGTGCATTCTTTTACATTAATTTAATCAACAAGTTTGACAAGTATTTATTTAGTCTATACTAGGTGATTCATAAAAGATGATCTTGTCTTCGAAACACTCATGCTGTAGTGAAAAACAAATATGTAAATTAGTATATACAATAATTAGATGTAGAAGGCGGAGATGCAAATGAGGACAGAATGATTTCTTTTTACTTGATTTGGATACACAGAGGGAAACAGCTAAAGCTGGTAATGCTTTATTTAATCTTTAAGATTAGAAGGTGCTATTCAATAAATCAGATTGAATATTCATTTCAAGCTGAGTGTGAATATAGGAAAATATTTTTTCAGGTTCTCTGGAATTATTCTATAATATTATAGCAAATAAGTCACCATAAAAGTCATTCAAAATGATTGATTTGATAAGCTAGATATTGACAATTTTGGAATTTTGTTAACATAGTTAAAATAAACTATCAATATATTTCTTTATGGTAAAGGGAGTGGTCAGTGGTTATTAATGAAACAAATAGTGCCATCTACTGACTACACAATTCTGTTATACAAAAATTGCTATGAATATCAATGTTATACCACATTACTTTCCAGTGTGATACTTAGGGCTACAGTCATTTAATTAATATTATGAATTTTCCATGAATTTTTATCCTTTCAAGTGACCAATTTTAAATCTTTAGTTGTGCTACTTGAAGTGGAATTTACATGTTCTTAAATGACTGCCATTTTACAAAATAACTGTAATCAACAAGCAATGTTTTTAGAGTGTCCGTTTGTGGTGAGAACTATGCGGTATAAAAGAAATGTGCTTAGATCCTGCTCACATGCATTACAGAAAATCCACCCAAAAAGGCATACACACTTCAGGATAAGAAAAATGGTGTGATACTATTTCAACAGATGGTGTTACCCTCATATGGGAGATCCTAGAGGATGTTGTATATCAGAGAAACCCCACTATACTGCCTGCCCTTAGAGAAGAAAGCGAAACTTCTTGTGCAGCAATCTCACTGATGAAGGTGCCTCAAGCAGCGGTTTGCTGTACTAATAAATGTCTGGAAAATAATGGTTACCACTTTGAGCACCTCTTATAGTTGCACAGGCCAAAGATAATTGTATTAATCTCATGATATCTAAAGAAATTTAGAATTCAAGTATTTATACAAGTTTTTCTTTTCCTAAAGTGTGCATACATTTTTTGGAGGATTCTGTATATGCTATGATTCAGAACTACAAATTTACAAAACAAATGAAAGAACACTTAGATTGAAATTACAAAGAAAAATTCTACTAAGTTATTCAAGAAATAACACATTGTATAACTAGCTAATAAAGGATAAACTATGAAGTATATTACACAATAGGTATAGTAAGTATATTAGAATTATCTTACATAGTACTTTAATTTACATGTAATTTTATAGAGATAGTAATATTGAGGAGCATTATGAAAGAACAAAGGAGCAATTTGAGAATAATAATACATACGATGTTTAAATGGATACATTTTTTTCTTGTGCAGTGAATTGAAGCCAGGGCTTCCTATATGCTAGGGAAGCACTCCACCACAGAGCTGTATTACCATCTTGGATTAAATATTTTAAACTGTAGAGATGATAGTTCCTTGTGTGCCTCACTAGCTGCGCTTGAAAATTCTGGGAAACAGGGAAAAGAAGGCAAATTTGTGGTCCCATGTGGAATCTAGAGGAATAAGAAGTGCTGGGGCCAAGAGCACAGCTCCAGAGACCTATCATCTCCAGTGAATATCTTCCAAGTCTACTTGCTCACCTCAGTGTCCTGGGTGGGGCTTAGAGTTGATGTTACTCTATACCTTGTGCCCTTTATGTCTGTATCAACTGACTCTTCAAAATATTGAGGCTGAAACTCAGATCAAAGTACAAAATCCTGATCTGTTCTGGTAGAAACTCTATTCCCTGAATTCTTTTCTTAAATAATTTCCATAGACCATTGCTTGCCTTTCAAAATAGATAGGAACTATATGAAAGTAGAATATCAAAACAAAATTAGGCATAAATTTTAATTTCATTCCTTTGTTAATTCATTTAACAGAGTCCTTCAAAGAAATATAATTTCACATTATCCATTCATCTGTATACACTGCTTCATTTCAGTTAGAATAATTTTTCTTAAAAAGAAAGAAGACAGCTCCTTCTTCCTGGTTTATGCTTCACCAGGAAGGGTATATGGTATATAGGGATGATGTAGTTAGTGGGAGATTGTAAGAACAGTGTAGGTTAATTTCACAGCTGCAGGCTATTTCTGTTGAGGAAAGATTTTCAGTAGCAACTTGCACTAGGCTTACATTTTTGTGATTTGAAGGAGAAGAACTAGTGGAAAGCTAATGAGAAACATCATTACTTTTGACTCTTACATAGCAAAAGCTTCTTTTTCCATGAATTGGACAATTACTGAAACATAGCTTAACCTCTTTTATAAATAACAATGATATATAGACAAACAACTGATAGAAAGTACATTGCCTTATGTCACTTATTTTAATGCAGGCAAGATTCATGTCAGATGTAAAACAGCAATATGATACTGTTTTTCTTTTATCTACTCATAAGTGAATAATGGTTATGTAGATTAATGGGTTTCATTTTGACAGATCTGTACGGTACATGCACATAACATACTTTAATCATTCCCTGAATCAACCTCTGCCCCACCTTGTCTGCAGTTTCTCATAGGAATATTTACAATTACTTTTATCCCTTTTAAAATTGAAGTGACATCTTAATTTTCTAAGTCCTTGTAATAAGCTGAATAATGGTTAAAATCAGTTCTCAATTCCTAAAAGCTTTAAATATTACCTTAGATGGAAAATACACTTATATATGAGTAAGAGTTTAACACAGGGACACTAACTTGATTTCTAAAGGTGGTTTACAAATGTGTCCTTAAAAGGGTGAGACACAAGACACATGCACAAAGGAGAAGGTCTCATGGAGAAAGATTTGAAGGTGCTGTCCTTGAAGGATAGAATGATTTGGGCACCAGCCAACCGAGGCCTGCAGAGCAGAAAGAGGTTAACACCTTGATTTCAACCTAGCCACACTGATTTCAGATTTGTGACTGCAAAAACTGACAGAACAAATTTCTGTTAATTCAAGTCACTGATTTTGGAGCAATGCATTATAGCATGCAGAAAGAGCTAACAACTCAGTGTGCCTTTCTCTTTCTGTAATCCAAGTTTCTCTTCCATAATAAGGAATGTCATTTTCATAGCTTTGGTATTATTTGCACCAGGCTAAACTTTCTCATTAAGTTCATTTTTTTCTCCCCAAATAATATTTATCTCCTCCCTCCTTATTCTAATCGAATGAATCCCTTCATATGTGAAAGCATTTTGGGCCTGGGCACTGAATGTTTCTTATGACTGGAATATTTTTTCTTCAGATAACATAGTGATCACTTGTCTTTTCTTAATGCTTACATCAAAATTCATCTTCTCACAGAGTATATTACCATTACTTTATTCTTCAACAAACTCTTTCCTCATCCAAAATAAAAGAAGGACTCTAATCTGCTCTTTTTTAAAAGAATCATAATTTTAAATTTTTTAAGTTTTGTATAATTTACTTGCTATGATTATTTATATAATCATTCTGCTCCTTCTAATATGGAGGTTCACAAGGAATAAAATTTTGTCTTTATTTTACTAGTGTATTTCCTGTGCATTGAACATTTAATATATTTCAAATATTTATTAAATTTATTCTTGAAATAATTCTTTCTAGAAAAAAAGTATCTTTGAGTTGCATTTCTCTAATAACTAAAGATGCTGAACATTTTTGGGTAAATTTATTGGCAATTTTTACTTCGGTTGAGAAATGTCTGTTCAGTACATTAGCTATTTTTCAAATAGGTCATTTGCTTTGGGGTGGTTTAAATTCTTTATGTACCTTAGATTTTAATTCTCTATCAAAAGAGGAGCTTGGAAAAATTTTTTCCCATTCGCTAGACTGTCTTTTCACTCTGTTGATAGTTTTCTTCACTATGCAGAAGCTTTTAATTTTAATATAATTCCATTTGTTGATTTTTTATATTATTTTCTGTACTACTAGAGTTCTGTTGGAAAGTCTTTGCCTTTCCTATTACTTCAAATGTTTACCTTCTGTTATCTTCCAACAACTTCAAAAATCTCTTGTAATAAGGTAGACATGTCAGAAGTTTAAATTACCCTGAGGCTTTGAACTAAGCTTTGAAATTTTCAGTTCAAAGTGACATATTGTCAAATTTTCTTGTGTTTATTTTGATCTTTGCTCTGTGTCAGCTAAAGTCTCAGACTTTATTGATAGTGCAAATTAACATGAAATACTTGTGGCTATGTTGCTGGTATATCTTTCTGGTTATCTGATAGCCTGGTAGCTTTTCTATTTACTCTAATCTTAAATGGTTCTCCAGGCAAAACTGTCTCCTGAGCAATGGTAGTCTGGCAGAAACTCAAGGGATTGAGCTGTACAACAATGTTGGGTCATTAAAACTGCCATAAGCCTGTCAGATGATTCCCTGAATAGAAAGTCACAACTTGGTGACTTTAAAGAAAACTTGTTTGAGCATTTTCCACATAAATTTCATAATATTTATTTGTCTACATAATTTGATAAACATTTTTGTGGACACTAGCTTGAAATATTTTCTGATGTATTAATAAGAAATATCAAGAGAAATTCCTGTTTCTTTAAAACAAGGGGCTGAAGTACTAAAAGATTGAGTCCTTTAGGTTAAAAAATTAATTGATGTATAAAATTGGGAACCTCTGCTCCGTAAAAGAAGTAACTCAGGAAAATGGATACTCTAAAGGGGAGGCCGGCACCAGCATAAAGGCATGAAGGAAAGTAGCAATCAACACAGACTGATGAAGATACAGAGCTGCAGCAAGGGTAGTGGTACCCGAGTGACTGAGGTAACATCATAGGTAAACACAATCTCCACCAGCAGGGTCATGTGGGTATGGAAGACAGACAGCATACCCAGTTTTCAAATACTATGTGGCCTAATAAGCATACTTTTTGCATTTTCCAGAATTGTAGAAAATTAAATTTTACATTACATTAAAATTGTTTTAATGTGATAATTTTAGACATGTTTTTCCTTTTGTTCCTTAGAAATGCATTTCAATAATAAACAGATCTGGTTAAAGAGAATTATCTTACTATTTTGGGAAAAGTTGTAATTATTCAAATTATAAATTAACACCATGTTAACAGGTTTTGAATGTTATTCTTGGAAGAGGTGAGAAATTTATCACCCAATTCTATTTCAAAAGGTGTGTTTTAAGTTTCATATTTAGAGTTTAATGGTTAAAGAAGATTCTCTCAGGGAAAGTTATAAGCCATAGAACTCCTTAAGTGATAATTGAGAAAATAAGGGTAGCTTTTAAAACACTTAAAATATAAAAAAGTACTTAGTTAAAGCTAAATCTGAGACATTTAAATAACTAGCAAGAAAAATATTGGGAGAGATATTCCATTAGAGAATGAAATATATGATAATTACACAAAACCAAAGATTACAAAAATAATAAAGGGCTCATAGTGGAAATTTCTACTTGGATCAATGTATTCTAAATATGCAGTTTAATCTGCTTTTTGGTGATATAAAAAATACTTGAAATTAGGCAATTTATACACATGAGAAGTTTATTTGGCTCACAATTTTAAAAGTTGCAGAAACAAATCTTTTGCTCTTCTCTGGTGACCATCCCAGACTACGTTACAACTTTGCATTCAGCATCATACGGAGCAAAAAGAGGAGACAGGACAGTAGTAGATGGGAGACAGGAGGGAAAGATAACAGCAAAACAGGAGATTTGTGAGATTCTGAAGTGTGGCTCACTCTCAATAGTGACTGACTTGAAAACTAATACACTCTGTGAGTCCAGTATTAACCTCTTCCACGGGCAACGTCCCCAGTGACCACTGATCTCACACAAGGCGCTGCATTTTAAGGGTCTCGTCCACCTATGATATCTCCATGTTACTGCCCAAGCTTGCAGTACAGAAGACCTCAAGGAAAACACTCAACAAATATTCAAATCATACTAGTAGAGTGTACAGAACATTAATTCTGCAAAGTTAATTTATCAAGTCATTGACACCATCCAGTATTGTATTTCAGAATGAGAGAACATTAATTATTCAGAGAGAATATTAATAAATTTTATTGATTTTATGCATTTAATCTTGAAATTAATAGTTGATGACAGTTTTACTGAATGTTATGTGTGAAACTGCACTTATTCAAGAATTAGTCATTGCATAATGCCCTATATGTAAACATGAGTGTAAAACAACCCCAGTTGCTTACATTTTGGTTGAAAAAGAAAAAATTATTAACATCAGACTAACAATGAAATTTAAAAAACTTTGTTGCTGCATTCCTTTTGTCTCAACTTTTTTCTAAATCATGTGACTTTGCTATTTCTTGCGCATGGTCTTCCTTTTTTGTATAGAAAGTATTATTACACAAGTATGAATATTTTGCAAAAAGGGAATAATCCAGGTGTAAGGATCAAAATGTCCAAAGCGTGTAAACTAGGAAAGCACATAAGATGAAAGTATACATTAGGAAGCAGTGCTGCACTGGTCCAGGCAAAAGTGACAGGTCATAGGCAGACATTTATGAGTAGAGACAATGAGATCAATAGAAATATTTTTAAAGGTTGTTTACTTGTAAAATAATGGTGTGTGTCTGAGTACACATTCCCTTTTGGTTCAATATACTGTTGTTTATGTGTTGGAGGATTTATATGTTTGGTATTAAAATATGAATCTTAATGAAAATCAATGTCTACATATTAAAGATTTATTATGCATATAGGAGTTGAAAGACCCTGCAACAACCAATGAAAAACAAAGTAGAGGTACAGACCATTATATTCCCAGAATATATAAGAAAATGGCAATAGGTTACAAATGAAAGAACATATCATAAAATGAAGGTGTAGTAAGGATTTGCAAATAGGTCTTTTAAATACATTGTGAAATACAAAGATGAAGAATTTTGAAATAGTAGGCATATAAGAGTTTGAACTCAGCTTATCAAGAATATAATTGTACATTTAGGTATGGTATTGCATGCAGATTGCCTCAGCATTCTGGGAGACTGAGAAAGGAGGGTCTCAAGTTTGAGCAAAATTGGACTAACTTAGTGACATAATGAGATATAGTCACAAAGGAAAAAAAAAAAGCAGTAATATAGCTCAATGCCAAAACTCAGGATTCAATCTTTAGTAGTCCCCCCAAAAGGAAATATAATGAAACATTAGGTTGAAAGGTGAATCATATTGAACCACATGCATTAAATTAGTGGGTACCAGAACTCTCCAGAAGCCATAAAAAGAATGAATTAAAAGCTAATCACTACAGAGTAAATCATGGATTTAATTTGGATATAAGAGGGAAAGCTTTTTTCTCTTGGTCAAAGATTTTAAAGGATATTTGTTAAAGATAAATAAAGTCATTGGTCAAAGACTTCTTACAATTCTACAATTACAATTCTATAACAAATCTCTACATTTTGTTAGTGGAAGACAAATCAGATTACTCTGAATCAGATTAGTGAAGCAGTTATTTTAAAATTTTTGATATAATGTACTTTAGTTGGAGTTGGTACATAGAAACTTTCAATTGTATATAGTAATGTTTTAGCATGTAACATTTAGATATATGTATACATTGCAGAAACATTTTTAATATTATGTATTCATAGATGTTGACACATTCATTTATTTAAAATGCAGATCTTGGGATTCTTTCTTCTGTGCTAGAATTCATTTAGGGTAGATTTCAGAAAACATTTCAGAGGAATATTTCAGTCAATTTTAATACACGTTATTTTTGTACCACATTTTGAGAAAAATATTGAAGAAAGTTTTCAAATAAAAGTACTCATAAACTGTCTATCTCTGGCTATAGGCAAGTTTCAGGCATCCACAAATCAGCAATATTTCAAGACATTGGTAACTAACATCTCCGATCACCTTTCTTCTCATATTTGCCAAAATTGGCTGGCAAACACAGGCTGTCCATCATACTAGTGTCCCACCCTAGAATCATGATAGATAATGACCGTAATCACTATATTCTTCACAATAAACTAAGATATTTGCTCTTGTTTTAAAAACAAAACAGAAAAAATGATAGAAATGATAGAGAATTACAAAAAGAGTAGGAAATAAACACTAGTTAATGTACTGTTTATTGTTATCTTAGAAGTAGTTGTTCAGGTTACAAGATGTAGGCATAAAAAATGATCAAACAATCAAACAATGACAGCACAAACTGTTCTTTTTGATGAACTAACAGAGATTAGTAGTATAGTCATCTATTTTGCATACATTACATAGAAGTCCCCAAAAACTCCATCAAAAGACTACTAGAGTTAATAAGTAAATTCAGCAGTGTAGCTGGATACAAAGTCAACATCCAAAAATCAATAGCATTCCTGTACACAAACAAGAATCTCGCTGAGGGTGAGATTATGGAAATAATACTTTTTACCATAGCATCCAAAAATGAAATACTTAGGAATCAGCCTAACAAAGGATGTAAAAGATCTATATGTTAAAAACTATAGTACTCTAAAAAAGGAGATTGAAGAGGATGTCAGAAAATGGAAAAAAAATATATGTATGCTCAGCATAGTCCATGCAAGTTAATCTCAGTATCTAAAACAGTTGCCATTTTAATGCTCAGTAATAAAATTGACCTTCTACTTTGTAGGAAATGGTAATAGTGAGTAAGAGTGAATCATTATTTATGTGTATATAATTTTTCACAGTTATGAAGATCAAACATGACTTTCTGCATATTAGTCAGGGCTGTAGTGCTGAATTTCACCCCAGCCCTGAATATTTGTTCTTAATTATAGAAACAAGAATCCTCTAAACACTCTGCCCTATAATGATCATTAAAATTCTTTGAGACCACTTGCTATAAGCACACAGATAAATGACATATTATCAACAGCTATGTCAATCCTGAGAGAGATAAACTCTCTACACATTCACCAACAAATGCAGGTTGCAGCTTTCATGTCAATGAAAGATATTAAATAATACTATGCTTTTAATAAATAATTTATTAGTAGATAACTTGCATTTCCACCACAATTTAATACTTAGGGAAAAATGTTTTCTAAAAGGATATCTTCCCATTTTGAATGGAAATTTTTGGTTGTTCATTTTGAAACATGAATTGTGAAGAAATTTTCTAGTGGCCCTAACAAATAGAACTGTAGTTATGATATTCCACTGTGGTTATGCCTGGTAGAAAACACATAATTGCAAAACACACACAATAAAATATAGTTATATAAAATACATAGAAAGTTTTACTTTTTTAAATAGGTTGTTTCATACATGGCAATTTGGTTTCAAAAAGCAGTTTTCAATATCATTGATTTTCAGATATAAATGCTTTACAGCTCATTTTTCTCAAGTCATTAACAACAAAGAAAGTATGCAAAATATGATGAGAAGGAATATAAAATGAATATATAATTTTACCTAAGAGAATAAAGAATACAAAATCAAGTGATGAGTCATACTTCAAGATAACTATCCTTCACAGCACAATGATATTTGGGCTCTTTTAGGGTATCATATATAAGAATCAAATTTGATGTATCTATACAGTAGCATAAAAATGGATTAAAATAATATATAACTGAATGTTTCTGCCAATCCAAAATTACACAACTTTCTTATTTTAAAGTGCATCTACAATCTAGGCCCAGATTGTCCAATGTTGGACAAATGCTTTGAGTGTTTTTGTGAAGTTTATAAAGTCAATACACCATCTATCAATGACGTTGAGAGGCATAGCTGTTCTTGGCATACGACTCTTTCATGTGCCCATACTTTATGTAGCATGCAAGTACAATTTATTTTTCAAGGTTATTTCTAAACAAGAGAAGACAAAATCCTGTCATGGAATTAGCTTTGCTTTCATATATGAGGCAAACAAAAATACAAGAATATTGAAGTTTTAAAGGAATCAAATGCCACTTGAAAATGAATGAACTCCAATTCTCTAAATATGTGATGCTTCCTAAAAGAATGATATCCTTCAACTAGAATGGAACCTTTGGGTTGTTCATTTTTATTTTTTATTATTTATTTATTTATAGTACTGAGGATCAAACTGACAACCTCATGCACGACAGGTAGGCTCTTAGGAGTTAAATCCCTGGCCCTGTGTTTCTGAGACAGGGTCTCACTATGCAGTTCAGGCTGACCTTGAACTCATTTTGTAGCCCAGCCTGGTCTCAAACTCACAACGATCCTCCTGCCTCAGCCTCCCAAGTGCTGGGATTAAAGGCATACGCCACCACTCCCAGCTGGGTCGTTCATTTTTAAACATGAATTTTTCAATAATATGGAGAACAGTTTCATTTAAAAGATATTTATGTATTTTACTTTTAAATTGGTAGAAATAGACCCTGTGCACCTGTCACCACCATCTGAAATCTTGCTTCCTGTGGGCAGCCAGCAGAGGCAGGGAGACGCAGCCAGATCCACCACTGGATGCCCACCACTGCTACTGGAAGGCGTGCTTCCTGCAGACAGGGAGACACAGCCAGATCTGCCCCTGTGTTCCTGCCACCACCACCAGAAGGCTTGCTTTCTATGCACAGCCAGTGCCCACCCGGAGGATCAGAAAAATGCACACCTGTGTGCCTGCCACCATTGAGGGAGTGCCGGTGTAGATATACAGGATGAGAGAAGAAGCAGCCCTGCCACCATGCACCCCTGGCCATCAGGGAAGCTTCAGTGTAGCTGCACAGGTCTGGAAAAGCCTTTCCCATTCCCTG
Organism: Dasyprocta punctata; assembly: GCA_004363535.1. Classification (NCBI taxonomy): domain Eukaryota; kingdom Metazoa; phylum Chordata; class Mammalia; order Rodentia; family Dasyproctidae; genus Dasyprocta; species Dasyprocta punctata. Next base: position 6,032 of record RJWM01026420.1, on the reverse strand, counting down.
CTACCACCCTGGGAAACTGGGTTCAGAGAAACCCAGGTGCCTGTCCTATTGCCCTACACCACAGAGGGGCAGCCAATGTGGGAAGTTCCTGGGACCACACAAGCAGCTTTTTGGGAGGAACCCATGGAAATGTCAAGACTGAGAAGCAAATGGCAATGTTAGACATCCAGCCCACACAGAACAAGTCTGGGAGATCTAGTCATGGAAGAAAATAGATATCACACACCTGAAATCTCTGAAAGGATAGCAACCGAAGTAATGAAACAACTTAGTGAGACTGTAAGAGTAATCAGATCAGAAATAATGTCTCAGGTAAAACAAGAAATCACAAACATATCAAAGAATTGCTGAGCATATGTAAACAGACATAGATAAAAAAGGGGCGCATAGGAAAATGATGGAAACTTTGAACAATATAGGAAGGAATTACAATACATGAAATATATTTGAAGAGATATCCAGGAAACTAAAAAGCCAATCAAAAGCTGGAAAAACCGCTTGAAAGACACTGAAGATACACTTTCAAAACTTGAAGGCAGGATCACAGCTAACATGAAAGGAAAGTTCTCTTAAAAATAGCAAGGAACCAGGAAATAACAACTCAATGACTGCAACACAATGCAAAGACAAATAATTTAAGTGATAGTTATCAGCAAACTAGCAGGGATCAACAAAAATGACATAAAAAAGCTACTTATTGAAGTAACAGCAGAAAACTTCCCAAAAATGGGAAAAAGATCTGGCATATACAGAAGCAAGGCATATGGGTCTCCAACTAGCAATAACCAAAATTAATCTACACCCAGACATATAGTAACAAGATCTCAGAAATTCAGCATTAAAAGCTGTTAGAGAAAAGAAACAGATCACCTATAAGGAAAACCCATCAGAATCACAGCACATTGGTCAATACAAACCATCAAGTCAAGAAAGGTTTGGAGTGAAGTGTTTCACATCTTTCAAATCCTGAAAGAAAACAACTTGCAATCCTGATTAATGTACCCTGCAAAACTATCTTTCAAAGTTGATGGAAAAATAAGAGACTTCCATGATAAAGAACAATGAAAGGAATTCATGACTACCAAACCAACCCTACAGAGCTTGCTGAAGGATATTCTAGAAAGTGGTAAAGATGACCTTGTTGCCAGGAACAGAAGCAGAGGAGGATGACCAAACAGGACAGGCAATTGAACAAAGGGGAAAAGTGAAGGGCCAACAGCAGGAGGATAGCATGGCAGAGATGAACCAATGCATGCCAGTTGTAACCATTAATGTAAATGGCTTCATTTCACCAACAAAAAGAAACACAGGGTGAGTGGGTCAAGAAACAAGATCTATCAGTATACTGTATACAAGAAACACATTTAACTTCAGAGGAAATCCATAGACTGAAAATAAATGAAGAGCAAACAATTGTTTCACAGGACAGGAGACCAGAAAAAAGCAATATTAACTTGCCCATCAACCACAGAATGGATAAGAAAGATATGGTATTTTCATACAATGTATATCTCTCAGCTATAGAGTAGGATAATCTTGAAGCTCTTGTAGGTAAATGGATGCAACTGAAGATCATGCTTATGGGTGAAATGGTTTGGACTCGTATAGGTGAGCACCAAGTCATCTCCCTAGCACAAAAAAACTGAAGGCCTTAGTGGGATCCAAAAAGCACAACAGATATTATGAAAGTGATAGGGGAGGAAATACCTAAAAAGGGAAAGTGATAACCACTATTAATTTCCTATTATCTTGATTTGAATTCTTGCATCATTTTCATAATTTTTTAGGTTTGGTTTTATTCTGTATAGTTTTGTTAGGTTTTACCATGTCTGATGGTATGGGCAACTATTTTGAAGATAATAGGATATATTATTTTAACCATTGCTGTTTTCGTATTAGTCTTGTCTTGAATTCTTATAATACTTTCATTCTTTTGATTGGATTTATTCTGCTTTGTTTTGTTTTGTTTAATTTTATTATGTGTGATGGTATGGACAGCTATTTTGAAGAAAATGAGATGTTATGGTAGCCATTGTTGATTTGAAGTCCTACAATGCTTTCATTCTTTTGTTTTGATTGTTTCCATTCTTTTTTGTTTTGTTTGATTTTATTACGTATGATGGTATGGACAGCTATTTTGAAGAAAACAAGACATTATCATAGGCATTGTTTATTTCCCATCAACTTGTTTTGAAGTCTCATAATACATTCATTCTTTTGTTTCTATTGGTATTATTCTGTTTCATTTTATTTGATTTTATTTTGTGTGATAGTATGCACAGCTATTTTGGAGAAAACAAGAAACATTATAGTAGACTTTGTTCATTTTCTATTATCTTGTTTTGAAGTCCTGTAATGCTTTCATTCTTTTTATTTGCTTAAGTTTGTTTTGTATAGTTTGATTTTATTATGTGTGATGGTATGCACAGCTATTTTGAAGAAAACAAGAAACATTATGGTGGCCATTGTTGATTTACTATTGTTTTGAAGTTCTGTAATGCTTCCATTCTTTTGTTTTGATTAGTTTTGCTCTGTTTTGTTTTGTTTGAGTTTATTGTGTGTGATTTTATGGACAGCTATTTTGAAGAAAACAAGAGAAAATATGATAGCCATTGATTTCCTGTTGTCTTGTTTTGAAGTCCTTTATCACTTGTGTTGCTCTGTTCTGATTTGCCTTATTCTGTTTTATTTTGTTTTGTTTTATTCTCTTTAAAATAAAAAATAAATGCATAAATAAAATGGTAGAAATAGACCAAGGATATGGCTCAGTGGCACAGCACCTGCCTAAGAAGCATGAGATCATAAGTTCGATCCTCAGTACCAATAAGTAAATAAATAAATAAATGATAGAAATTCAGAGTTTTTCAGGCTGACATCATTCATAGTCAACTTGGCATAAATCATATATATATATATATATATATATATATATATATATGGCTACAGCTTTAAAATTACCTGGTTCATAATCATGGTGAAGAAAGACTACATGAAAGACCCTGCATATGCCATGTTGCTGTAAGGCAGCGGACTAAGTACTCCAGTTTAGGGCAACAATCTGATGGCATGGGTAGCTATTTTGATGGTAACAAGATATAGTACGGTAGTCATTTTTGATTTCCTATTATCTTGTTTTGAAATCCTGTATTACTTTCATTGTTTTGTTTTGCTTGACTTTATTCTGTTTTGTTTTGCGTTTAATGTATCTGATGGTATAGCCAGCTATTTGAAAGATAACAAGGGGCATTATGGCAGCCATTGTTAATTTCTGGTTATTTTGTGTTGAAGTCCTGTGTCACTTTCACTGTTTTGTTTTGATTGGCTTTATTCTGTTTTATTTTGTTTGGTTTTATTCTCTCAAAAAAAGAGAAGAAGTTAAAAAAAGAATCTGGATAACAGAGAAACTCTTCAATCATTTATTGCTTTTATGAAAAAAAATGTGGATACTATATATGGTTTTCCCTTCATACATATATTCCCACAAGTGAAAGGATTTTTAATCAACAAAATTTCGAATCTGATTCATTCTGAGAGTGACTCAGAAGTAAAAGTTTAAAAAATAATCCAACACTAAAAATCCTATCTCCCAACTGGAAATTTCTGAATCTGGCCTGTACTTTCTACATTTATATTATGAGCATTCCCTTCTTTTGAGTTCTGACCAGACTTTTCCATCAGGCTCTGCTTATAGCATTCAAAGGCTACTGTAGCTGCATCTCCAAAACTTCCCGAATTCTTTCCACAAACAAGTTCTTAAAGCTTTAATCCACATGGTCCAGTATAGTCATAGCAACAACTCCACTTTTCTGGTACCAGTTTTTATTAGAATTTTTTTGTTGCGGGGACAAAATACACAACATTCACAATTTAAAAGGAAGATGTTTAATTTGGTTCACAGCTCAGGAGATTCAGTCCTGGTCAGTCTGTTCCAAAATAGGAGCAGCATGATGGAAGTATATAGTGGAGGAAAGCTGGGTACTTAATGGCACCCAGAAAATAGAGGGAGAAGGGAGGAGTAAGAGAAAGAATACACTGTACCCTTTGAAGTCATGTCCCCAGTGGGCACTCTTCTGACCAGGCTCCATCTCTTAACAGCACATTTAGCAATGAACTCATAAGTGTATTAGTTCACACACAAAAAAATATAGTGCCCCTATGAACCAATCACCTTCCAGAAGCCTCACCTCTGAACACATGAGATAAACACACTAGTTAAACTGATTTTCTTTATATGCGCACAATTTTCCTCAACTATTAAAATTAGTAGGAACTATTACAAATTAGTTTTGTAAGAATATATTTATGTATAGGCATACATGCAAATTATTTACTACAATGCTGCAAATTAGAGTCATATTTATCTCGTTGCCATCTTTATTAACAGGGTGAAACAAAAAAAAAGTTAAATTATATTTAGTAGATGTGAAAATACTGTTATTTAATATGATATTTGATCAGGGAATATCTTCTAATATACATAAAATAGACTCAGATACATGATGCTCTTGTACTGAAGGACAGGGAATACAGATTAATGCTAATATCTTCATAGTTGCTAGAAATAACATAGACTTTAGTATTATCAGACATCCTTAGATAATTTTGAGTTGCACATTTAATTATGTCTTTTCAATACAATGTATAAAGCCATCTACCAATAACAGTCACTAACCTGTTATTAACATCAAAGATAGATTTTCATGTGACTCATTGCCAAAACATGGACACTATATTTAAGTTATGAATTAAATATATATTGAAAATGATATATAAAACTGTCTCCTCTTATTTGATTATTCCAGGCAAATTTTTCACACAAAGATGCTTTTGTCTGTAAAACTAAGCTGGAAATTACTGGACCGAAAAAAATTATTTCCAAGCAAAATATGAAGACATGCTGGAACATTATTTACAGAATTTATAATTGCTCTCTATCATGGTAATATCAAACAAAGCTGAATTACCTTTGTGTGGAGAAACTCAATTTTATCTAATTATAGAGAAAATAATTTGTGTGTTTTTAAATAAAGAGATAGGGTAAGCTTTATACATCATAATTGCTCCTAGAAAAAGCACTTTATCTCTTAGAAGGAAGAGATTGGTAAAGTGCTAGGATAAACAGCTCAAAGAGGAGTTAATTACCAAAAGCCTATGAAAAATCTATTAAAATATTACATGAAACCAAAAGAAGGATTTATATCTTTTCCCCTATGAGCAGTTAAGAGAAAGGAAGAGGCTTTGGGAGGGCACAACTCAAATTTCTGATTTGCATTTAATTCACCTCAGAGAATCCTCAGGGTTTGGAACCTTAGAAGGAGGTTGAGTTTGTTTCAGGAAAATAGATAAAAATATTTCTAGGACCCTGAGAGTTATAAAGCTAACCTGGTTTCTCATAATTATATAACTAGTTTACATTGTAGATGATTCACTGCTTCTTTTCACTATATAAATAGCAATATGATCACTTTATTCTTTTGCTTTAATTATTTCTGAAACATTTGTAAAGAACTTGAGTACATTATAAAGTAACACTTAAATTAGAAGTATAAAATAGCATCTTTAAACTCATGTGAAGTGACTGAAGTATTAAACATATTTTACTTAAATTATATTTTCAGTAGAACATATTAAAAAGGAGTTTCCCGTTATTCTTTGTCTTTCAAATGATAGATTGAAATATTTGTAATATTTTGGTAGAATATAATGTTATTCATCAAACTTTGGGTTCCTACAATACCATCTACTTGTTTAGATTATGTAGAACAGTTTGCAGCATAGGTTTAAATCATTACATATAATTGAAAGACCAGCCTTTGATTTCAGGTTTAAATATATCTATCTCTTCAGTCTCCTTTAATAATTAAGATTTTTTATTCAAGTTCTTCTTAAAATTCTTCTACATTTGTGTATTTGTTGTCTTGCATTTTATTGTAGTATTGACTAAAGTCTTTTCATACTTCCTTTTTTTTTTAAATTTTATTTGAGCGAAGAAAAACAAAACAAACAAAAACTACAACAACAACAAAAAAAAA
>RJWM01026419.1:0-28102 GCA_004363535.1 Dasyprocta punctata | reverse complement strand
CTGGGATTAAAGGCGTGCGCCACCACGCCCGGCTCGGCCCTGGTTTTTTGAGGCAGGGTTGCACTATGTAGCTCAGGCTGGCCTTGTGCTCGTGTTGTAGCCCAAGCCAGCCTCGAACACACAATGCTCCGCCTACCTCAGCCTCCCGAGTGTTGGAATTAAAGGTGTGCACCACCACACCCTGCTCAAGGTGGCTGCCTTTTGAACCAAAGTATCAGAATTATATTTATGAGTAAAAAAAGTGATTTTGGGGGGATGGGGGTACCAGGAATCAAACTCAGGACCTTGCACTTGCCAGGCAGGTGCTGCACTGCTGATTTTTATTTGGGATATTAGTCATTTTTGTTTTATTTTTTGAGATAAGGCTCACTATGTAGTAGGCCCTATAAATGTAGGCCTCAAAACTCGCAGTGATCCTCCTGCCTCAGCCTGCCTTGCTGGCATCATAGGTGTGCTCCTTCACACCTGACTGGGATGTTAGTCTTTTTTTTTTTTTTTTTTTTGCGGCACTGGGGATTGAACTCACAACCTTGCGCTTGCCAGGGCAGGCGCTTAAGCCGCTGAGCCAAACTCCCCAGCCCTGGTTTTTTGAGGCAGGGTCGCACTGTGTAGCTCAGGCCGGCCTTGCGCTCGCGTTGTAGCCCAAGCCAGCCTCGAACTCACAACGCTCCGCCTACGTCACTACGTCAGCCTCCCGAGTGCTGGGATTAAAGGTGTGCGCCACCACGCCCGGCTGGGATGTTAGTCTTATCTAGCCCTTTTTTAAAATTGTACTTCGTGCTCATGAAAGTGGCGCCATCTTTTTTTTTTTTTTTTTTTTTGCAGCACCGGGGATCGAACTTACAGCCTCGCACCTGCCAGGGCAGGCACTTAAGTCACTGAGCCAAACTCCCAGCCCTGGTTTTTTGAGGCAGGGTCGTGCTATGTAGCTCAGGCCGGCCTTGCACTTGCATTGTAGCCCAAGCTGGCCTCGAACTCACAATGCTCCTCCTACCTCAGCCTCCCGAGTGCTGGGATTAAATAGGCAGACCAATTAATGTTAGATTGAAACTGACTAATAAATGTTACTTGGAACTTTTTGGATAGAAAAATTAATTATCTAAGCTGCTCCTATGCATAGTGCAGTGGGTAGAACTGACTAGCATTTGTCACATGGCTTTGTGTCTGGTTCGGCACTCCATGAACTGTTTGTCCCTTGTCATTGTTCATTACACATTGCATTTTTCCTACAGTAAAAGAAAGCACTCTCAGACACTATGTAATTTTATCATTAGTGTTACTTTAGGGTTAAGTGAAGGCTGTTTTTCTGATAATTACCAATTTTAGCTTTTATCACAGCAAGAGGTTTACTCCACTGAATGGGATTTCTTTTGCTAGTTTTTGTGAATTGTAGTTTATTTGCTTTTTTTAGGGAATAAATTATAACTCATCCTAATTGTTTCATGTGCACCTCCTACTCCATATGGTCAGTGTCAACATCCAACCATTTGGTGGTTCTTTCTCTTTTGTGTGTGCGTGTATGTGGTACTGGAGATTTGAACCAAAGGCCTTTTCACTGAGCTGCATCCCTTGTCCTCCTTCCTCACCTTTTTAATTCTGAGATAGGGTATCTCTAAGTTTCCCAGGCTGGCTTGAATTTGTGGTTCTCCTGCCTTGGCCTTCCAAAGTGCTGGTATTATAGGTGTTGCTGCCATGCCTGGCTTTAGTGTGATTGTAACATGGGGTTTTATTCTTCATATTATTTCAAATCTTTGCTCATATATTACTTTCTTAGAGATCTTCTTTTTTCACTTTATCTGAAATTCCCACTCTCTGCTTTACTTTTCTTTGTATTTACTTGTTTAGTATGTTTCTTTAGGGTGAAAATTCCATGATGATAGGTACTTTGTTCTTTTCATTGCTGTACTGCTGGTACTAGGAGTAATTTGTTTCAGAGGAACTATATAACTAATATCTGTTGAATGAGTATATGGATTATGTCTCTTCATGGTAGATATCCAGAAAATGTTTCATTTATTTTTTATTTTATTTTTTCAGAAAATACTTTGTTGAATTAAGATCTAAGTTTGTTGATTGAGACAGGGTCTCACTGAACTTATTCTGTACCCAGGCTAGCGTGGAACTGGCAGCTGTCCTCCAGCCTCAGCCTCTCAACTGCTGATATCATAGGTGTGCACTACCACGCCCAGCCTAAGTACAAAGTTTGTTGGATAGAATTGTAAACATGAAGGCTTACATTTAATTTCTTTCTGTCTAGGTGACTCAAAGTTTTTGTTTGTTTGTTTTTTTGTGGTACTGGGGATTGAACTCACAGCCTTGCACCTGCCAGGGCAGGCGCTTAAGCCACTGAGCCAAACTCTCAGCCCTGGTTTTTTGAGGCAGGGTCGCAGTATGTAGCTCAGGCCGGCCTTGCGCTTGCATTGTAGCCCAAGCCCTCCTCGAACTCACAATGCTCCTCCTACGTCAGCCTCCCGAGTGCTGGGATTAAAGGCGTGTGCCTCCACGCCCGGCTGACTCAAAGTTTTTGACTTGGGAAAATCATATGTAGTCCTCATTCTTGGTTCTTTTAAAATTCTTTGGGTGATGGGAAAGGCTAGAGAAGCAAGTCATGAGTAGATTACTGTCATTGAAACCTAAGACAGAGTAGAAAGTTTCAGAACAATTGTTCAGAGAGATAAAGTTTTTGTTAAAAGACTTTGTTATCAAGAGTATGAGGGAGTGGGTTTTTCTTATCTTTTTAAGTTACAGTTTTTCTCTTTCAGTTATAATTCAGATGTTTGTGCCAAAGAATCTTTTAACTTGCTCTATTCCTAAAGATGATATAATTCAAGTTAGGAGCAGATCATTTGCATTGCTAGGATTCTGAGTCCAGGAAGTGAAGACATACAGTGGAGTGGAGGGTCCAAAGTGTTGGGTAGGTTGAGGACAGGGTAGTTGGCAATGCGAGGGAAGTGGGAAAGTGTGAAAGGGACAGAAAGAAGACAGAACCAGTCCCTGACCAAGTAGTAACTGAATTCCCTTTTTTTTTTTTTTTGGCACTGGGGATTGAACTTACAATCTCGTGCCTGCCAGGCAGGCACTTAGGCCACTGAGCTTAAATCCCTGGCCCCCCGGCCCTATTTTTTGAGATAAAATAGGGTCTCACTATGTAGTTTGCCACCACACCTGGCTTCTGAACTCCTGAATTAACCTTTCCTTCTAGAGATCTCCAGGGAGTTGACTATGGGAAGCACAAATGAATGTAGTCCCCTGCCTGCCTTTTTTCTTTTTTCTTTTCTTTTTCTTTCTTTTTCTTCCCTCCCTCCGTCCCTCCCTCCCTTTTTCTTTTCCTCTCCGCCCCTCTCCTCTCATCTCCTGTCCCCTCCCCTCCCCTCTTCTCTCTCTCTTTCTTTCTTTCTAAGTAATACCACGTTTTAAGAAACCTTAAATCAGAAATTGTTTCAATAGGTGATAGGGGACGTGTGCTAGAGAATTTCAGTCTTGGGAATGACAGTTACTTTTTTCCTCAGATGAATTTAGTTGAAATTTTTAAAGAAAAAAATGGTTAAGTGTACTGATTTAAAACTTAACTATCTAATTTTGATTACATCAAGGTTTTGTACTCAAGTCAGGGCCTTTCTCTGGAAGCAATGGCTTCTTGTATATTCTTATGCCTTTTACTAGCACCATGTTAACATTAACAAAGCAAATAGTCTCTCAAGCAAAATAGCTGTGGAGCGAGTTAATTGGCCTTTAAAAAGTTTTGCTTGGAACTGAGGTGCCAGTTTCACTATTTTCAGTCCTAGTTAATGCAAATTGTGTATTCTAGAAAACATATCAAGATCATTTGCCAAAAAACAAAAAGAAAAAAACAAAACTTGCTCTAGGAGGAATGTTTGTACTGATCTTTTTTTTTTTTCCCCCCTGCACCAGGGATAGAACTCACAACTTCCCACCTGCCAGGGCAGGCGCTTAAGCCACCGAGCCAAACTCTCAGCCCTAGTTTTTTGAGGCAGGGTCGCACTATGTAGCTCAGGCCGGTCTGGCGCTCGCGTTGTATCCGAAGCCGGCCTCGAACTCACAACGTTCTTCCTACCTCAGCCTCCCGAGTGCTGGGATTAAAGGCGTGCACCACCACACCCGGCTGTTTGTACTGATCTTAACTTAAGGTTGCTTTGAGGTAGAAAGACCACTGGAAGTAAGGACACATTCTGGCCCTAGCAGTTGAAATGTGGCCTTATGGGAATCACTTAATATCTAGACTGTGAGGAAAATGAGAGTGAGTGAGATGCTGGAGTAGAATTTGATGTTTCTTCTTCATTAGGAGTTTTTAGAGTATTTATTGAAATGCAACTTAATTGCAGAGAATGCACCGTGTTCTATTCATTTTTGTATCATTTGAAAAAGCTCCCTGGGTAAAATTGTGGCATTTCTTAGCTTCTCAAGTCAGGTAGCACTTAAGATTCTTGTGTTTTCTTTTCTTTTGTTTTTAGTTAAAAATATTATTAGTACATGTTTGCAGTATATAATGATTACATTCATTGTGGGGAGTTGGTACATGTGTATAAAATGTTCTTTTTTTAAATATTCTTAGATAGAAATATTCAGCAATATATATATTTGTCTTTTTTTTTTCCCAGCAAAATATTTTTAGTTCAGTTCATATCGTGAACAGGTCATATGTAGATTTTTTTTTTTTTTTGAGGCGGGGGTCTCACAGTGTAGCCCAGGCTGACCTTGAACTCATGTGTCAGCTTCCCAAGTGCTAGGATTACGAGCATACTCTACCATGCCTGTTGAATTTTTGAGGCCAGTTCCAGTTTAGATTTGAACATTAGGTGGCCACCAGGTGGCTCCAATGAAGTGTTGTAAAGGTTTCATTGGCTCTTCCAGATGTATCACCCAAATACTATGAACCTGGCATCCATTAATTTATTTACTGAGCTTGAATTTAAGCTCTAAAGGCAGCGGATCTTGTCAGTTTTGATATGTCCCTCTAGTTTTCCTTCCTTAAAGCATCTCTTAACAGAATTTTGAATTTACATAAAATTCTGTTGTGTTAGCAGTTAGTTTTCTGGAAAGCTCAGTTTCTCATTTCTTTTCTTTTTATCTTATGCTCAGATTACCAACTTTAGTATGAAGCTTCTAGTGATAAAAGTGATACAGGATCTGCAGTACTTCATATGTACTGGATTGAAGCTAATAATACACTGTGGCATAAAGCACTGCTTTCTATCAGTTACTTTGTACCTTACATCACTCCTTGGATGGCAGATAGAACTAGGTGTTCTGAATTGTAAAATTAAGCTTAGAAGCCCTTTTAAGTGTTAAGCTAATTGTAATTTGTTTTTACTGTTTTTAATAGAAGCAAAGTTTCCTGTATCTGTTTGCTATTAGAGTGATGATAGATTTGGAGGTGGACCTTCTGAGTCCTGTAACTGTTAGGAACAAGGTGTTTCTGCTTAGATGGAGGGTTTCTCCCCTTTATTACCAGGATATTCACAGTAACACTTTAACATTACTACTTCCAGCTATCGAGGGAGACATTTCTGATTTAAAAATTCCTAAACCCTCATATAAATATACAACCCAGGGTTATTTATGTTTTGGGGAGTTCTGGGTATCTCTTAGGAAGCTAGAAGAGTCTTAAAGAGGTAGCTCTCTGTTCCAAAAGAACAGTTTAAACACAAAAGAGATGTTCTGTGTAGAAAGCCAAACTGATTCTCCATTATGGTATAACCATTATACATTGAGAGCCTGTAGATCAGACCCTAAAGAGAGCGGCATGGGGATTACCTAAGGGGGGAATTATAGCTGTTCTCCAAAGCATAGTTGTGGGCAGAATGTAAGGGCACATCGCATGTACTGTCTTTCCCTGTTGCAGGTCGAGCTGTGTTTAGAATGCATCGAATGGGCCAAATCAGAGAAAAGAACTTTCTTACGCCAAGCTTTGGAGGTAGGTGGGCCATAATAGCATGATTTTATGTCTCTGGGCATTACACTATGAATTGAAGTGACACTATCCTGATAAGCATTTTTAACAACTTTGTATTGCCAGGTCACCAAGAGATTATTGATAGCGGTCCCACTTACTAGAATAGCCCTGGTTAAAGTTTTCAGAGAGACTTGCTATTTGGCTTAGAAAAATAAGCAACAGCATGGTAAAGATAACAGCCAGTCACTGACCATAATACGAGATGGTACCAAGGGCTAGATCATTTGTTATGCTGAATTTGATGTTATCATCAGAGCATGTATATTCAACAGTAACAGTTCTGTGACTGTCAATCTTTGATTTCTTTCTGTGTTTTTTTTTTATTTTTTTTTCCCTTTCCCTTCAATCAATGCCTTTTCTCTTTTCCTAGGCAAGACTGGTGTCTTTGTACTTTGATACCAAGAGGTACCAGGAAGCATTGCATTTGGGTAAGTAAACTAGTAGAAATTAATAAGACATCTTGGCTAGCTAAATGGATATTATTCTAAACCTGGCTGTTCTCATTAATAATTTATACTCTGCCTCCTTATAAGAACAATTTAAAGTGGCTTTTATTTATGGAATTTGTCATGACAAAATGCTGTTTGAAAGTTTTGAGAAACCAGCTACAGTTAATCTGTTAAATTTAGAGAACAAAAGAATCAGTTTTCTAGTCTCTTTGAATTTAGAGCAATAAAATCCATTCTCTTGAAGGCTAAAGTATTTGTTTCTATTGTCTTTTCTTGTAGAAAAGACAAGTTTATTTTTTTTGTGTATTTTTTTTTTCTTTTTTTGAGACAGGGTCTTGCTGTGTGGTTTAGGCTGACCTTCAGCTCACTAGGTAGCCCAGGCTGGCCTCAAATATGTGGCTGTCCTCCTGCCTGAGCCTCTGGAGTGCTGGAATAATGGACATGTGCTGCCACACCTGACTTTATTTACTTTTTTGAGGTGGGGTTTTGCTGTGTAGTCTAGGCTGGCTTTGAACTCACAGCAGTCCTCCTGCCTCAGCCTCCCGAGTACTGGGATGACACGCATGTGCAGTAATGCCTGGCCAGAACATTTTTATTGTCCCAGAAAGAAACCCTCTACCCATTAGCAGTCACTCTCTTTTAATTGTTTATTTTCTACCTCGTCTCTCCTCCCAAGCCTTAAGTAGCCATACTGTATAATGCTTACTCTCCAATGGAGTTGCTTATTTTACACATTTCATATAAATGGAGTCATATAATGTGTGGTTTTGTGATTAGCATCTTTTCCTTAGCATAATATTTTCAATGTTTATCCATGTTATAGTGTATGTCAGTACTTCATTTCTTTTTATTGCTGAATAATAGTTCATTGAATGTATCCCATTTATTTATCCATTCATCAATTGGTGGACATTTGGATTATGGCCACATTTTAGTTATTATGAACACTGCTGTCAACAGGTTTCATTTTTCTTTGAGTATATGCCTAGAAGTGGAGTTGCTGGGTCATGTGGTTACTATTTAGCTTTTTTTCTCAAGTGTTTCCCAAGCTGCTTTCCCAAGTGGCTGCTACATTGTATGCCCCCTCCCTCAGTGTATGAATAAGGTTCCAGTTTCTCCACATCCTCCTCAACACTTGCTGTCTTTTGTTTTAGCCTTCTGTGTGGCATAAAGTGGTATCTTTTCCCTAATGACTAATCATGATCATCTTTTTATGTGCTTATTGATCATTTGTACATATTTGGAGAAATGTCTGTTTAAATCCTTTGCTTGTTTTTAATTGGGTTGTGGTTTTTTATTTATTATTTTTTGTTGCTAGGGATTAAACTCAGGGTTTTTCATTGAGCTACATCCCCTGTGTCCCCCCCCCCCCCCGCCCCCAGTCCTTTTTGTGAGACAGTTTCTTGCTGATTCACTAAGTTACCCAGGCTGGGCCTGAACTTTTAATCCTCCTGCCTCAGCCTCCCAGAGCATGGCACAGGCATGTGGCACAATATCTGTGTTTTTAGTTTTTGCTCTTGATGCAGGTCCCTTATTAGAGCCATAATTTGCAAGTATTTTTTTCCCTTCCTGTGGGTTATTTTTTCGCTTTGGCAGGAGCTGCTGTATTCTGTTGGAACTGAACCCAGGGCCTTTGCACTGAGTTACATCCTCAGTGCAATATGTGTCTTAACCTTCCTAGTGCTGGGATTACAGGTGTGCACTACCATGCCCATCCCTCAGTCAGTCTTTTTATTCTTTATATTTTGTCTTTTTGTGACAGGCTCTCACAGTGCAGTTCATGCTGGCCTTGAGCTCACTTTGTAGCTTAGGCTGGTCTCAAACTCGAAAGGATCCTCCTGTCTCAGCCTCCCAAGTGCTGGGATTATAGGTGTGCAACACCACACCCAGTTCTCAGTCAGGGTTTTTGCCTCTGATACTGTACTGATACTGCCACCCAACCCAGCCTAAGTTTTTGTATGTGGTATAAATCCATTTCTTTTTTTTTGTTTTGTTTTTGTTTTTGCGGCACCACGAATTGAACTCACAACCTTGCGCCTGTCACACAGGCACTTAAGTCACTGAGCCAAACTCCCGGCCCTGGTTTTTTGAGGCAGGGTCGCACTGTGTAGCTCAGGCTGGCCTTGCGCTCGCGTTGTAGCCTAAGCTGGCCTCGAACTCACAATGCTCCTCCTACCTCAGCCTCCCAAGTGCTGGGATTAAAGGCGTGTGCCACCACGCCCAGCTAATTCATTTTACTTTGATACAGTCATCTGAGACAGGGGAAGAAGATGTATTTAGAGAATAGTGACCTATCCTAAAGTCTTTACTTCCTTACTAGCCTTACTGCCTGATGTTTCTTATGATAGCTAGACAGGGAGAGAGCAAGATCAGGCTCTGTCTGAACCGAGAGTGACCATGTTTAGCATTTTGTGGGTATGGATTCCCATTGTGTTTGCATCTTAGGAATGAGCTTTTGGGGCTCTTGGCTCTACTTTTGTCTTCGGGAAGCAGAAAAGCTTTAAGATAGGTGTTTTTCTTTTTTGGAAGCTAGCACAATTAGGGGAAACTTAATTCTTGTATGGGCTATAAAGGTAACCTTTTTCAGTGCAGGCAGGTTTCTTTATCTTGAATATTATGAGGGTGGGAGAGTGAGACTTTATAGTAATAAGATTATGGCTAGCAAAGGGACATGTGTTTTTTCCTTTTCCAGGTTCTCAGCTACTTCGAGAGTTGAAAAAGATGGATGACAAAGCTCTTTTGGTGGAAGTACAGCTCTTAGAAAGCAAAACATACCATGCCCTGAGCAATCTGCCGAAAGCCCGAGCTGCCTTAACCTCTGCTCGAACCACAGCAAATGCTATCTACTGCCCCCCCAAACTGCAAGCCACCCTGGACATGCAGTCAGGTAACACTCAGAGCTATTCCTGGGGTGCGTTTTCTTAGAGCTTATGTTACAGGAGAAGGTATGGAGGTTGGGGCTAGAGATAGGAATTGGCTGACTTGGTTAAATTATCCTTAGAGAAATGAACTAAAAGGCTACTTTTCTCACCAGCTGACTCCTAAAATATTTTAAGGACATGCATATCAGTGTTTAGCCAGCCAATCTGACTCTTACAGCCAAACCCTAGAAAAGTCTCACTCCGGTTTAAAATTCTCCCTTAATTTTCCTGTTAGTCTTCACTGAGAATGGTAACATTTCTCTTCGGGATTGGCCTAACCTGAGTCTCCAGCTCATTTTGGAGACCTTCATAAAGCTTGTTGAATTTTTAAAGGAATTCAGATAAGGTTTATGGAGAGATACCCCACTGAGTAGAGTACATAGTTCTCTGATAGAATGCATGAATGTTGAGGTTTGGAGGTGTGGCTTGTTAGACTTGGGATTTTCTTGTATTGCCAGGTCTTTTAACTGTAAGCATGTTTTTTTGTTTTGTTTTTTGTTTTTTGGTACTGGAATCGCACTCATGACCTTGTGTTTGCCAGGCAGATGCTGTGCCACTGAGCTATATCCCCAGTCCTGCAAGCATCATTTATTAAAAGAGTGCTGGAATTGGAGACAGAAGAGTAGTTTAAGCAATGTTGTTATCTGTCTCATCAGTAAAAGATAGTACTTGCCCATCGTGCATCTCAGTGTTATGATCTAGGATAAGGCTTTCTTTGGCATTTAGTTTTGCTAATTTCCATGTGATCTTGAGCAAAGTACTTAATTTGTCATAACCTTGAACTTTAGCTTATCTGTAAAATGGTGATGACAATTGTACCTATTCTTAGATTGAGAGAATTAAAAATGAATCAATGACTGTGAAGCTTAAACCTAACTTACACCAAATACTTGCATTTTCTTTGAGCCATTACTCTACTAAGTTTGTTCCCTAACTTCATGGTCAAGACGTGAACTTGTATCCTGTTTTTCAAAGGAAATAGAGGACATTAGATTAGTAAAGAGAACACTCTCTACTAATCTTTTTTTTTTTTTTTTTTTTTTTTTTTTTTTTTTTTTTTTTGCGGCACCGGGGATCGAACTCACAACCTCACGCCTGACAGACAGGCGCTTAAGCCACTGAGCCAAACTTCCGGCCCTGGTTTTTTGAGGCAGGGTTGCACTGTGTAGCTCAGGCTGGCCTTGCATTCCGCGTTGTAGCCCAAGCCCGCCTCAAACTCACAATGCTCCTCCTACCTCAGCCTCCCGAGTGCTGGGATTAAAGGCGTGCGCCACCACGCCTGGCTAAAAGGTGGAAACCAGCAATTTCTTTGTGTGTGTGTGTGTGTGTGTGTGTTTGTGGCACCGGGGATTGAACTCACAACCTCACGCCTGCCAGACAGGCGCTTAAGCCACTGAGCCAAACTCCTGGCCCCTAATCTTTTACTTACAGAATTTGTATCCCTGTCCATTTTCACCCTCATCAAGAGTGACCTTTCCACCTGTCATTGTATTTAATCCAGTCTTCAGTCTTCCTCTATACTCACATGTGTCTCTCAGTCTTTGAACTCCCATGACTGAAAAGCCACAGTCTTTTTTCCTTTTTAAATTTTTGTCCTCCTGCTGGGTGTGGTGGTGCATGCCTGTAATCCCAGCACCTGGGAGGCTGAGGCAGGAGGATCCGTTGTGAGTTCTAGACCAGCATGGGCTACAAAGTGAGTTCAAGGCCAACCTGAACTGCATAGTGAGACCCTGTCTCAAAAAATAGGACCGAGGGTTTAGCTCAATGGTGTAAGCACCTGCATGGCAGGTGCGAGGTTGTGAGTTCCATCCCCAGTATCAAAAAACAAAGCAAACCAAAATTTTTGTCCTCCTTTCTTGAAAAAGTTGAAATAGTAGCCTCTGTTGACTCCTTGAAAGAAGTCAGTAAGGAAGCTATGGTGGTATATACCTATAATCTCAGGACTCAGAAGCTGTGGTGGGGACTGGGGATATAGCTCAGCAGTACAAGCACCTGCCTGGCAAGGACAAGGTCCTGAGTTCAAGTCCCGGTACCAGAAAAAAAGCTGTGGCAGAAGGATCACAAGTTCAGTCTCAGGCTAAACAGTTTAGTGGTTTAGTGAGACCATGTCTCAGAGTTTTAGCAAAGGGATAGGAATGTAGTTTAACCTCAATATAAGGCCCTGGATTCAATCCCCAGTACTGAACAAACAAATCAATAACTCCTTTACAGTCTGCTTTGACTGGGTGTGGTATATGTACCTATAATCCCAACACTTACTTGGAAATTTGAGGCAGAAGAATTGTTAGTTTGAGGTCGACCTGGGCTATACAGCAAGACCCTATCTAACAAAGCAGCCATCCAGCCAAACAACCAAGTGACCAACCAACCAAAACAAAGCCATGATTTTAGGAGAAATACAACCCTGTCAAATACCATAAGCTTCCTTGACATTACTGTCTTCCCCCACCTCCCCATATTTGTGGCCACTGTGTGCTCTTTCCTTTTTCTTCTGATTGCCACTTAACCACTTAACAGTTCAATTATTTAAATACAGGATGACTAAAAATTGCATTTTTTGTTAGTTTTTATGAGTTAACAGGAATGCAAAAGCAACAATTTATTACATTTATTCAGTACTTTTTCTGTATATGGTATAACATTCAGTATACAGTGCAACATTAAATGTTTCTGAATTCTTTTTGCCTTATTGTCTTTCTTTGAACAATATACTTTGCACTGTTGTGTTGACCTTTCCTTTTTTTCTGTGAGTGGCATAATTTCTTTCTTTCTTTCTTCCTTCCTTCCTTTCTTTCTTTCTTTCTTTCTTTCTTTCTTTCTTTCTTTCTTTCTTTCTTTCTTTCTTTCTTGCGGCACCAGGAATTGAACTCACAGCCTCACGCCTGCCAGACAGGTGCTTAAGCTGCTGAGCCAAACTCCCTGCCCTAGTTGTTTTTTTTTTTTTTGAGACAAGGTCACATTATGTAGCTCAAGCTGGCCTCGAACTCACAATGCTCCTCCTACCTCAGTCTCCCGAGTACTGGGATTAAAGGCATGAGCCACCATGCCCGGCGGGTGGTATAATTTCAGTAAGATGTCTACCCACTAAATGTAATGTTGAAGACATCTGCGATGGATGTCCTCATTGGCATTTTGCTGTCCTATGTTTTTCAATTATTTGGTCTATTAACCTAATCTAAATTATGAATTAACTTTTTTTTGGTACCAGGAATCAAACTGACAACCTTGCACTTCCCAGGCAGGTACTGTGCCTCTGAGCTATATCCCTTGGCCCTGTAAATGAGTTTTTTAACCCCCTCATTGTTTTTTGTTTTTTTTTTTCCCTCCCGTACTGGAGATCAAACTCACAACCTCATGCTTGCCAGGCAGGTGTTGTGCCACTGAGCTGTATGCCTGGCAACTCCCTTGTTTTGCAAAAAATAACAAACAAGTTCCATGTTGTTTGGTCCAGAAGGTGCATAAATATTTCATAATAATTTTTTTCTCACTTTTTGATTACAGAGTAGCTTGTTAGATGTTGGTCAACTCTGTCAGTGCCACTAGTAGAATTATTATAATCATTGACCACTATTGGAATTTTTTAGTTTTTTTAGCTTTTTCTTCTATCATTCCTGTTTTTTTTTTTTTTTTTTTTTTTGAAATAGGGATCAAACTTATAACCTCGCACTTGCCAGGCAGGTGCTTATTCCACTCAGCTGAATCCGTATCCCCCATTCTTGTATTTTGAATAGCTAACAATAAGGAGACGTCTTTCGTGTCTTTCCATTTTATAACAAGACTTTTCTTCTCTGGTATGCTAACATTTCCCCCTTTTTCAGTTCGTTCTTTTGCAGATCTTTTGGCACTTTCTTCCTATTCAGTCTCAGTGTCACAAACGTGTCCTTTTTCTATTATTATTATTTTAAAGAGAAAAGAAAAGAAGCAAACAAAGCAAAAAAAGACAACAAAAGCAAAACATATACAACAATAACACCAAACAGGGCTGGAGATTTAGCTCAGCGGCGTAAGCGCCTTCTTGGCAGATGTGAGGTTGTGAGTTCGATCCCTGGTACAAAAAAACAAAAATATCAGATAACAACAATAGCTATATGGGTTTTCAAAACAAGATGATAGGAATTTAATAATGGTTGTTGTATTGCATATTGTTATCTTCAAGATAGTTGCTCAGGTTACCAAATACAGGAATAAAACAAAACAGTAAAACAGAGTAAGATGTTGGATTTCAAAAACGAGAGAAGCAAATCCCCTGCAGTTGCTGTAATGCATGTTGTTATCCTCCAAATAATTTGCTCAGACTACCAACTTCAGACCTGCAAAGTCTATCAAACAATGCATGCATTGTTATTTTTTTTTTTTTTTACTTTTGTTGCTGTCTCTACACTGATTGCATCCAGGCAGAAGCACATTCATAAATGAGAAATATTCAGAATGAAGATAAAAGATGTTGAGTTGTTTGCCTTCTAATGACAGCTGCCTCCATATAAAAGTGACAGACTTAGCTATCTTAGTTGATGTTATGAAAACATCTAATTCCAGTGGTCTAGGAATTTTGAATCTGTACCCTGACCTGTGCAGGTGATGGTATTAAAACTTAAACATGACTTTTTCCAGTCATTCCAAAAGATACTATACCTGGACTAAGATGGTAAGGAGCATGGGAGAATGGTGCACTGTGTGGATTTTAGAATCCCCTTTGAGCTGGGTCTAACATATTTGGGAATTTAATATGGTAATTTGGCACTGAGCTAAGAGGCCAGAGATCTGGGTGACCTTACTAATCTCAGTTCTCACTGCCTGGCTGTGACTTTGGGTATCTCTCTTCTCTTTTGACCTCATCAATAAGCCAAAATGGTTGGGGTAGATTTCTGAGGTCCTTTGTAGCTCTGATCTTTTATGGTTCTCTAATTTTATATGGCTTCTATTTCTTCTCTTCAATGTCCAGGTATCATCCATGCGGCAGAGGAGAAGGACTGGAAAACTGCATACTCATACTTCTATGAGGCTTTCGAGGGTTACGACTCCATCGACAGCCCCAAGGCCATTACATCTCTGAAGTACATGTTGCTGTGCAAAATCATGCTCAACACGTAGGTGCACATTAACTCTCAAATCTGTGAACTCTAGTCTTTCAGCTAAGTCTCTGTGCCATAGCAGAGACAGCTCAGGGCATTTGGCCAGTTAGAAATGAAGCAGAAGTAGCCTCGGGGGCTGGTTAAAGTGGAATGGGAAGCTCTGAAGAGTTCCAGAGCACTTTTGCTTGATAGTCTTTCAGGTGAGGAAACAGATTTTAGAAATCCCCTTCCTAAACCCTCTTGGAGAATTTTTTTCATCCTCAGATATTCTGTCATCATAAGTTCTGAGTGCAGGATACAGGTTAGGAAATAGCCAGGCCACCAGGAATGCAGAGGGTAGGGCTAACAAGAGGCTTTAAAAGTGGACAGTATAAAGTAGGCAGATCTTTTTATAAAGAAGTCTATAGAGTTGTCCAAGATCTGTTGGGAATAAATTAAATTATTGACTGGACTCTTTCCATCTTTGCATTACACAGAGGTTATGTTTTAAAAGACCTGTTATCCTGGGATTTCACTTATACTTACTGTTCTGGCTGTTGGGTTAGTTGCTTTTGGTAGGTTCAGTTAGCCAGCTTGCCCTTTTTCCCTCCCTACCCACTTCATTTTCCTTTCTTCCCCTCCCCGCTTCCTTCTTTCTCTGTCTCTTCCTTCCCTTCCTTTTTTCCTTTCCTTCTTTTTCTTGTCTCTTTTTCCGGTGCAAGGAATTGAACCCAGGGGGATTTTGTCACTATGCTACGTTCCTCTACCCTTTACATTTTTTGAGACAAGTATCTTGCTAAATTGCCCAGACTGGCCTTGAATTTAGGATTTTTTTGCCTCAGTCTGCCAAGTAGCTGGGATTACAGGTGTGTACCACCACTAGATAATTTTTTTCTGTGTATATGGTAGTGGTGATTGAACCACGGGGCTTTTGCACTGAGTTATCTCCCCAGCCTATCTAGCTAGCTAGCTATGTTTTTATGTTACTGAGACAAGGTCTTGCTATGTAGTTCAGGCTGACCTTGAACTCACTATATAGCCCAGGCTAGCCTCAAACTTACAGCAGTCCTCCTGTCTCAGCCGTCTGACTTATTTTTTATTTTTATTTTGAGATAGGGTCTTGCTGAGTCACTAAGTTACCTGGGCTGGGCTTGAAGTTGTGATCCTCTTGCCTCAGCCTCCCAGAGTTCTGAGATTACAAGCCTGTACCACTGTTGCTGGCTTAGACCTTTTTTGGAGGGTAGGGTGGGTGCTGGGAATTGAACCTAGGGCCTTCTACTTGCTAGGCAGGGGCTTATGCCTCTGAGCTATATTCCTGGCCCCCTAGACTGTTTTTGTTTTGTTTTGTTTTTTGGTCTTTTTGAGACAGGGTCTTGCTGTGCAGTTCAGTCCGGTCTTGAGATCACTTTGTAGCCCCAGGCTGGTCTCAAACTTACAATGATCCTCCTGCCTCAGCCTCCTGAGTGCTGGGATTACAGGCATGTGCTACTATGCCTGACTCCCCTAGACATTTTTTTAACATTGGAATTTTTCTACTTTTTTTTTTTTGCTGAACTTTGTTTGAGTGAAGCAATTCTAGCTTCTGCAAAGAAAGGGCCACATAGTTAGGAGTTGGGACTGGTTTTCTTCATGGGAAGTCTTTACAGTGGAATTCTGGTTAGAATCATAACATTCTGGAACAACTGACCAAATATGTGTTTTTTTCTAGCCCAGAAGATGTCCAGGCTTTGGTGAGCGGGAAGCTTGCGCTTCGGTATGCAGGAAGACAGGTAGGGAAGACTTTTTTTTTTTTTTTCCCCTGGTACTGGGGATCGAACTCATGACCTCACACTTACCAGACAGGTGCTTATGCCACTGAGCTAAATCCCCAGCCCTGGTAGGGAACACCTTGACCACATTTCTAATCACTCTGAGACTAACATGTTGGATTCACGGTATTTGGTGAGACCGGTGCTCTTTGGGTACCATTTCTGCCCCCAGCTGCTTTCTTCTCATTTCACATGAAAAAGTAAATAGTCTATATAGTTTGTTTTGGTTCAGTGCAGATAGACTAAAAAGCTGTTGCTTTTGATGGCCCACAGATACCCAGTTTTGAAGAGGAGAAGGTAGTTTCCTGTACTTGTTAAATTCTTGGCCTGGAAAGTCAGTGTTTGTTACTCCTGTGGACAGCAGTTGGTTTGAGGGACTCAGAACTGACCTGTAACACATGCAGTGATTTACTTTGCATTTAACTTTGTTTACCATGAACCTGACTTGCAAATTTAATAGTGCATAATATGACATCTTGAATCGTCTGAGTCAGGAGCCTGTTTAGATCTGGTATGTGCATGCTTTAGGGAGGTTGGATTGCTTGGTACAGAAATCAGATTTTAAGTCTCATCTGAGTGCTTCTTAGGTTAGTACCTTTCCAGTGATGCCCTGAATTGTGGGTGTGATGTAAAAAGAAGCCCTTGCTGGTCGGTAGTGCTCTCTCTTTGGTTTCGGTGATTGGACTTAGAGTTCATACATGCTAGGCAAGTGCTTTACCACTGACTTATATCCCTGGCACCTGACAGCCCTTTTTATGGTACCTTAATGCATGAATAGTGGTGAGAGTGACTAATAATCTTTCTGGATATCAAAGGCAGTTGCCTCTAAACAGCAGGCACATTGGCCATCTCATAACTGACATTCTTCATTTAATAACCTGTTTAATGACTGTTTGGACTTAAAATTGAGGTGCACTGTTAGGACTTAAAACTCATCTTTGTTTTTGTTTTTGTTTTTTGAGACAGAGTCTCACTCTGTAGTGCAGGCGGGCCTTGAACTCACTTTGTAGCCCAGGCTGGCTTCAAACTTACAGTGATCCTTCTGCTTCAGCTTCCCCAGTGCTGGGATTACAGGCGTGCATCACCACGCTTGGCTTTGTTTTTGTTTTTAAATACTGTGTTGTATGTCTTGTTTATAGAAGCTCAGTGTCTTTTTTTTTTTTTTTTTTTTTTTTTTTTTTTTTTTTTTTTTTTTTTTTTTTTTTTTTTTTTTTTTTTTTTTTTTTTTTTTTTTTTTTTTTTTTTTTTTTTTTTTTGGTACTGTATACCTTTATACAGTACTGTAATTTTTACTGATTATACTGTACGTCCTGTAACTAGTTTTATGTTGTTATATATTAAAGTATGCTTGTAAGAGCTATGCAAATAAAAGCAAAGTCATCAAGTTGAAGTTTCCTTTCATCATTTCTTTGTTTTGAATATTGTACATGTTATATATAATTCCTCATTTAATAATCAGTCTAACAACCTAGTCTCAGGACCTTAACTTGGTCATTAAACAAGGAACATCTGTGTATCTTTGTTGGAATGGCCAAATGAGTTCTTCTCCACAGGTGGCCCTTGTTTGCTATACATGAGCAAAAATTTCAAGTCAGTTCCTAGTTTGGACCTCAAGAATACTGGTTTTTACTGTAAAAGGTACACTGCTTTCACAAGAACTGGAGTTGAGGAGATGGGCTCAGATAGGTCAGGTGTCCAGGACAAGGTCGGGTAGGTAATAAATGGTCAAGCCATACTTGAAACTTGGTTTGTAAGTTCTAGGCTTCTCTCATTATGACATTTGTTCTGTCTGTAGAACAAGTGCTGGACACAAAGTATGATCATGATACCCTTGTACCATTAGTCTGCTGTGTAATACATACCATCCTTTTTTTTTAATGTATGTAGGCCAACATAGAAACTCTTCTTTTCTTTTTTTAAAATTTTAAAACATTTTTTTATTTTAAAGAGAATAAAACCAAACAAAATAAAACAGAATAAAGCCAATCAAAACAAAACAATGAAAGCGATACAGGACTTCAAAATAGGATAATAGCAAATCAACTGGCTACCATAATGTCTTGTTATCTTCAAAATAATTGCCTGTAGCATCATACCTAATAAAATCAAACATAATAAGACCAAACAAAAAATGAAAATGATGCAGGACTTCAAAACAAGATAATTGGAAATTAACAGTGGCTACCATAATGCCTCTTGTTATCTTCAAAATAACTGTGCAGACCATCAGACATAGGCATGTAAAATTAACCAAACAATATAAGAACTAAGTTGCTTTTCACTTCATTTGTTATCTTCTCAGAAATTTCAGGTGTGTGGTCTCTGATTTCTACTATATCTGTGTCTCCTGAACTTATTCCTTTGTTTTTTTGAGACAGGGTCTTGTTATGCAGTTGGCTGGCCTTGAACTCACTGTAGCCCAGGCTGGCCTTGAACTCATGACAATCCTTTTACCTCAGCCTGAGAATCTCTTTGTGTTCCTTTGTATCTTGATGACAGCTTTCAAGCAAGAGTCAGGCTGATCTAGAAAGATGGGTGTTACAGATTTCTTGGAGACTTGAGAGGCTTGGGCATTTGTCATTTATAATGAGGTTAGAAGTTGCTCTTAACCATTGATTGTACCTTTGACACTGTGTAGGGTTTATCATTCAAGTGTGATATGTAGAACATTAATGTCTGAACTCTAATAAATAAGAGTAGGCCTTGTTCAGGGAAGCTGAGGCAGGAGGATTGCTGCAGGTTCAAGGCCAGCCTGAACTACATAGTGAGATCCTGTCTCAGAAAAACCCCTAAAAAACAAACAAAAAAATCCCGAAAGAAGGTATAATCGGTCTGAGGTCAAGAAGGAGTTGGATGGGTAGAATGAATCTTGGAGGAAGGGGAAATCACAGTTCTTTCATCATTCTACCTTTTTAGCTTGTCATGTCTGGTCTTTTTTTCATTTTCTCTTTTTTTCTTTTTCTTAGTACCAGGAATTGAACTCAGGGCCTTGCATTTGCCAGGCGGGCACTGTGCCACTGAACTACATCCCTGACCATAGCTTGTTGTCTTTGGAAAGTGCTATTTCAGGGTCTTTTTGTTGGTTTACTTGTTTGGTTTTGATTTTAGTTTTGAGACAGTCTCACTGAGTAGTCCAGACTAGCCTTGAACTTGGGATCCTCCTACCTCAGCCTCGCAGGTCCTGGAGTTACAGGCATGTGCCACTGTATCCAGCAGGGTGTGTCTTACTGGAAAATTTCTATTTCCTAGTATTAAGTTCTTTGTAGATTTTAAAGTGTAAAGTGGTATTTAATACGTCTGTCTTTTCTTTCCAGGCTTCTGAAGAAGAATGATGGTGGGGTGGGTTCTTCCTTATAGTAGAGGTTGTGTGGACATAACATACTGTTTATGAGACTTTTTAGGTGTGAGCATGCAGAATAGATCACTTTGATGATTTGTCTCTTTAATCTCAGACAGAAGCATTAAAATGTGTGGCTCAGGCTAGCAAGAACAGATCGCTGGCGGATTTTGAAAAGGTGAGCATGTCCTGGGTTGGTGTGGAATGGGTGGAGAGGGACATTTAAAGGTGTTCATAGTTTCACAAACAGTTGTATAGACAGCACCAGGTGATCCCATCTATCTTCTCACTGCAGTATCGAATCCAGGAAGTAAACACTTTCATATAGGGAAAGTTGTTGAGTTGATCTAGATTATATATCATTTATATGTAATACTCTTCTATTTCAGAAACTTCTGTCGTCCCTTTTTAATGACAAAGCTGTTATCTTCATTTTGGGGTTGAGGGAGGGAATCAGGAGCATGCCAAGAGTCATGCAGTAATTTATGTCATGGTTTGACTTGGGGCCTAGTGCTTGTTCCCCACAGCATTGTCTTAGGTTTTCCTTCAGTGCCACAAAGGAGTCTGTTCCTCCTCTGTGGATAACAAGCATGTGCCCTGATGTGCCTATTTGGCCTGAGTGAAACTTTCTCAGGGTGATATTTTAGACTTGCTGTAACTCCTCTGTGTTTTGTTTATTATTTGGGAAGTTTCAAAAAGGGAAGCATTTGTCTAACCTTTAGGATGAGGTTTGTATATATTTTCTCTCTTTCTTTCTTTCTTTTTTTTGGTATCAGGAATTGAACTCAGGACCTTGCACTTGCCAGGCAGGTGCTGTGCCACTGAGCTACATTCCTGGCCCTGGTGTATATTTTCTGAACGTCTCCTTTTAGTCTCAGTATAATGACCAACTTAAACAAAACCTAGATGCAGAAGGAAAAACAGTATGGATGGAGAGTAGGCCATGTGACTTTCACCATTCCCAAAATTCATTATCTAAGCAGGTCTTTACTGATTCCTTGTACCCCTTCCTTGGCATGATTTGTCTGTTTCTTTTAACTGTGTAGCATAGCTAACATGAAGCTGGTGTATTGAGACTATTACTAAAGGTAAATACTTCACACACATGAGTAAACAGTCTAGATGATTTTATCTCCAAATTCGGCATGTTTGATTGAACTTTTTTTGGGAGGGGGTTGTGACAGGGTCTCATGCTGTAGTCCAGGCTGGCATCAAACCTGCAGTGATCCTCCTGCCTCAGCCTCCCAAGTGCTGGGATTACAGGTGTGCACCATATCCAGCTTTGATTGAACCTTTTATTCTACATGGTTCCTTGGAGACAAGGTTCTGTGATCACATATTTGGGAGATACGAGGGCCAGACAAAATTGAACAGGTATTCATTTTTCTTTGAATTGCAGAACTATTGTATACTTATGTTCCTTGCAAAACTCCTGAGAGCTAGTTGTAGAAATTAGCGTTTCCCATTGTTTAGCCTCAGAATTTTTTTTTTTCCTCTTGTGTTTTTTGAGACAGGATATCACTGTGTGGTTCAGCCTGGCCTTGGACTCATGGCAGTTCTCCTGCCTCAGCCTCCTGAGTGCTGGCATTATAAGTGTACACCACCACACTATCGAAGTGTGCATCATCTGGTTTAACCCCAACATTTTAAAAATACATGCTTGTATAGTTAATCTCATTTACCAGTGGAGCTGGTCTTGTGGTTTAGACGATGTGATTTTTTTTTTTTTTTTTTTTTTTTTTTTTTGGTACTACGGATCGAACTCACAACTTTGCACTTGCCAGGCAGGCACTTATGCCACTGAACTAAATCCCCAGCCCCATAGGTGATGTAAATTGCTAATGTGAGGTTCTTGGACAGAAAGATTGTGGCTCTACCTTTTAGTTCTTAACATTCCTTTTTTCTTTTATTTCTCTTTTTCTTCTGTTGTTTTATCTCATCTTTTCTCTTCTTCTTCCCCCTCTTTTTTTTCCCTCCCCCCAGTGAAATTTTGTTTTGTAACCCAGCCTGGTCTCAAACTCTCCATCCTCCTGCCTCAGCCTCCTGAGTGCTAGGATTATAGGTTTGTACCAGCATACCTGGCTGACATTTCTTTTCTTCTGCGTCCACTCTGTCATGGCTTTTCTTTCATCTCTTTGACTCTCACGTACCTTCATTAACCATGTAGTTACAAGGGCCAGCAGGCTACTCAGTAAGCCGGGGGAGTGTGCCTTTAGTGTTTTCTCTGTCCCAATCTCTTACTGGCTCTTTTGCAGGCCTTGACAGATTACAGGGCAGAGCTCCGGGATGACCCAATCATCAGCACACACTTGGCCAAATTGTATGATAACTTACTGGAACAGAACCTGATCCGAGTCATTGAGCCTTTTTCCCGAGTACAGGTAAGAACCCTTCTGGGCCCTCAAGCTGTTCCTGGCTGTGCAGTCTCACTAGAGGCACCTCCCTTCCCACATCTGTCCAAAATAGGAGCTTTTTTCCGAGGGTGTGCCTGATGAGCAGGATGCCACCTAGAACTTGGGCTTGTCTTGAGGAAAATGAGTGGAGAGAAGGTACCTGCGGGGTAGGGACTTGTGAGACGGCCTCCTGCTTGTGTTCTGAGTGCAGCCTCTTCTTGCACTCCTGGTCACCATGTGTGGTAAACATTTCGTGTCTCAGGTATGGGGGCAGGAGAGTGTGTTGTCTGTAGTGAGGAAAGGCAGACCTAAGCATGGTCCAGAGAGAGGACATGGCTCTCTAGAGATGAGACATTCGACAGGCCCTGCACCCCCCACCCCCTGTGTTGGAGGCAAAGTGAAACTTTCAGTGTTGGTGTCTCTGCCTTTCTTTTTAGATTGAACACATATCTAGCCTCATCAAACTCTCCAAGGTAAGGCATTTTGAGGGGGAAGGGCTGGGGAAGAGGGGCGGGGGAGGGCTGGCATTTGTACCAGATGGGCTTACTGCACCCCCAGAATTCTCAGGGGCAGCAGGGAACATGGGCTCAGAGCTGGAGTTGCATTGCTTTTATTTTGTTTTCAATTCATTTGCCTTGAGACCCTTTCTACAGAGCTTTTATGTCAGGGTGATCCCTGACTAATGGATACTGTCCCTTTAATCATATACTTTGATTTTAGGCTGATGTGGAAAGGAAATTATCACAGATGATTCTTGACAAGAAGTTTCATGGTAAGTAACTGTGACACAAGCAGCGGGGCTGGTGGTGGTGATGAGGTGGCTGAAGAGATTTTGGTTTTTTTGAGACAATGTCTCACTGTGTAATTCACTTGAGTTCACTATGCAGCCAGGCTGGCCTCAAACTCTCCTGAGAGTGCTGGGTACAGGCTTGTGCCACCATATGTAGCATGAAGAGAAAAATCTTTAAAGAAGGTGTTCTATTTGTTTCTCCTGATGGATCCCTGGGATTTTGATCCTCCTCCCCATAGTAAGAGTACTAACTGGGAATGTAGCTCAGGGGCATAAATGCCTGCCTGGTAAGCGCATGGTCCTGAGTTCAATTCCTGGTATCAAAAAAAAAGGTGTACTAAACTGGATGTGATGGCATACCCTTGTGATCCCAGCACTGGAGAGACTGAGGCAGGAGGAGTCCAAAAGTTCAAGATCAGCCTTGGCTATCTAGTGAGTTCAGACTGTAACTACTTAGTGAGAGCCTGTCTTAAAAAAAGAATGTACTAAACATGTGCAAAGGGAAAAAGAAGACAAATTCTATTTCTTTTTCTGGAGAAAGTAAGGCAGGTAGGGAGTGAGCTGCTTTCCACTGACTCTTTTTGTCTAATCTCTTCTTTTACTTGGGTTGCCCTTGTGTTTTCCTACAGGAATTTTGGACCAGGGTGAGGGTGTCCTGATTATTTTCGATGAACCCCCAGTAGATAAAACTTATGAAGCTGCTCTGGAAACAATTCAGAACATGAGTAAAGTAGTGGATTCCCTCTATAACAAAGCCAAGAAGCTGACATAGGTGAGTGCCAGCTCTGGGACCCAGGACTGGGCAGCGCTGCCGTCTGTCTGCCTGCAAGACTGAGAGCCTCCTGGTGCCCTTGTGGCTTCGTGATTGACACTGCCCTGTCTTCTCTTGCAGAGCTGGATCTGTAGCGGTCTTTTGGAGAGTGTGTGTGGCGGGAGAGTGAAACCTTGGGGGAAAGTGCTAGGAGATTCTTTTTTCTTTTTGTTCTACTTTTCGCTCGGAAAGTTTTTAAATCCTCATTTGGTGCATCTGTATTCCAGCCAACCGGTGTGCCAGTTTTCATGTAATCTTTACTGGCCCAACTTGGGAGTGGGGAAATTGCTTAAAAAAAAAAAAAAAGAAAGAAAGAAAAAGAAAAAAAAAGTATTCTAAATAAAAGGAAAAAAGGCTTACACTACCTAAAGCTGTGCTCTCTGCCTCCTGGGAGAGGGCCGCAAAGCCAGGCACCAACCACTGGGGGTCCTAATCCACTCGCTGGGCGCCACCTCTCCTCTTCAGAATTGGGTGTTTGCTGACCATCAAAAGCAATGACTTTTTATTCTGTTTGTACTGAACCAAAACAAACAACTGTGTATAGACTGCTGTTTCCTTTTTTATTTGAAACGAGGCGTTTCGGTGTTCTTTCCCCTGCCATTTGGCCTGTCCGCCTGTTCCTACCCCTCCCGACATTGGCTCCAGAAGAAGAGCCGAAGGTCCTGCAGCCACGCCGCCGCCACAGCAGCAGCAGCAGCAGCAGCATCTGCACGGCTCCACTGTGACCTGTGAAGGAAAGGGGACAAGACCAGGAGCGGTGCCCACTCGGCCACACAGGGAGCAGTGTGGGCCCTCAGCCCCTAGGGGGCCTGCTGTGCATGTGGCTTTTTTTTTTTTTAAACACAGTAACTAGATTAGATGTCAGTGTTTTAACTGCCTCTCTCTCTCCTCCGCTCTTGTCTGTTCTCTCCCTTCTCTTTCCCTTCTCTCAGCCAGGTGGCCATCTCCTCCTGCCTCCTCCCCTTCAGGGGAGTTGGGCTGTCTGAATTCCATCAGCTTCTCCCTTTCCCACTCCTCCTGCTGTCGGATGGATTTATTCCTTTTTTTAAACAGTGAACATTGGAAATGAGACTGTGGGGCGTGTTTTTTTTTTTTTTTTTTTTTTTTGGGCCTTGTTGGGTTTTTGAGCAACCTCATGTCCCCTTCCTAGGGAGCTTCTTTATTTACCTCTTAGAACTTGAACGGATGGGAGGTAGAGCACTGTATCTCAGCATGCTTTGTTTTCTGATGCGATTACATAGCGAGGCATTAATGCCATTTGGGCAGACGAGCTTCTGCACTTGCGCTGTGTTCAACTGTGTTTTCTTCTGCCATCTCTTCTTTGTCTTCTTTCCTCTCCCCCCTCCTCATGCCTCTTTCTGCTGGCCTCTTTTTTCTTTGCCTTTCTCAGATATATCCTTCCAGGTTTTCGTAAAAATTTATATTTTGTAAAAGGATTTTGTTGTACCAGGTTTTGCATCTTCACTGAATCTGACTGGCTGGCTTTCATTTTCCTCTTCAAAATCAGGTTTTTGTTCTCAACATCTTCTTTCCCCATCATGTCCAGTCATTGTTTTGGTTTTGGCACCATCAATATCAAATGTACAAACGGTTCTTGCTAACCAACACCAGGTATATCTGATGTTCAGATGAGTTCCAATAAAAGTAATTTTTTTTTCAAAAGGTGTCCTTTCTTGGGTGCTGGAGGGTTTCCAAGCAAGTTCAAACTCTGTGGAGTCCAACGATAGTCTAGCCCCCCCCTTTTTTTTTTTTGTCTTTTTGAGACAGGGTCTCGCTTTGCAGTTCTGGCTGGCCTTGAGCTCACTTTGTAGCTTAGGCTGGTCTCGAACTTGCAACGATCCTCCTGCCTCAGCATCCCAAGTGCTGGGATTACAGGCGTGCACCACTGCACCCTGGCATAGTCTACCCTTTAGATTGGCCAGAGGTCTGCTAACTCATTAGTGGGAGTTCTTTAACTAGATTTGAAATCTAGATTTGGAAGGGTTTAGGCAGGAAACTGATCTATGAGGTCTGGGATGAGAAATGGAGTTCAGGTACCTGATTTTTCCAAGGCATTGGGGTCCAGGGAGGACATGTGGGTTTGGAGGTAAGATACTTTGAGCCCATTGCCTCCATGTGTGCAGTGAGAATGATGTTTCCAAGTTATGAAAGTGTAAGTGCCTAGAGAGTCCTGGTGTGCAGCTGTAATTTAGTTTATTTTTGTAATCTTTATTTTTTGGGTACTGGGAATTGAACTCATGACTTTGTGCTTGCCAGGCAGGCACTGTGCCGCTTAACCTTGGCCCTACTTTGGTAATCTTTAAAAGGTTCTTCCCAGGGGTTCCTGGGGGGTCTGTCAGCTCCTCTCTAGCTAGCTTTTTTTTGTCTCAGTTTCTATGTGTAATTTTACATGGAGAAAAAAGGGTTTTTTGTTTTTATTTTTTATTTTGTCTTTTTGAGACAGGGTCTTGCTATGTAGTTCAGGTTGGCCTTGAGCTCACTTTGTAGCCCAGACTGGTCTTGAACTCGAGACAATCCTCCTGCCTCAGCCCCCCCAAGTGGTGAGATTACAGGAGTGTGCCACCACCTTCGACTTTTGTTTTTAAACAGAAAATGATTTATTGGAAGGTGGGAGAGAGGAGGGAATAAGAGATGGCACCACCACTGTAGTTGAGCAGGGAGTATTCAAAAGGGAAATACTGCTAGAGAAAGAGTTTTGTTCTATAAAGATCTTTAAAATATGTTTCATAGAGACATGGAGCTGGAGCAGAGGAGAGAGGGCCCTTTGCTCTGCTTTCCTCTTGTGTGATGACTTCTAGACCTGGGCTGCCCAGCGTGTAACCGCTGGCCATGTGCTGCTGGCCTGCCCTGGGGGCGTGGCTAGTTCAGACTTATGCGCTACAAGTGTAAACTCAAGCCAGACCTTGAAGGCTTAGTATGACAAAAAGAATGTAAAGTATCTCAATAACTTTTTTATGTGCGTGTTGAAATATTTTGGGTATATTGGGTTAAATAAAAATACTGTTAAAACTCACCTGTTTCTTTTTACCTTTATAAAGTGGCCACTAGGAATCATGAGACGAGCTCTGTGGTCTGTAATTGTGACTCACACTGTCCATCTGTTGGTGTTGGACAGCACCGCTCTAGGCCATAAGGACTGGCAGTTGTGCCACTGTTCCCTCCCAGGCCTCGCACAGGCTGTCCAGGCATGGCTGGCCTAGGCGTGGGCTTGCTCTGAGGGGACCACCTCTTCATGGTGTGGGGAGTTGCTTGTGTGTTAATGAGACGCTGCCGGAGTGCGCTGCCCAGGCCAGGGTGGCTGCTCGGGTGCCCAGTTGTGTGCTGAAATGAATGTAATCTGTGCTGCCCCAAAGGGCCACTAGATGTTGCTCTGCGATCCCTGAAAGAACAAAGACTTCTTCAGGAACCAGGGCTCAGCCCAGCTCTATTTGAAACCTTTTATGGGCGCTGTAGCTGGCTGAGGTCTTGCTTTGTCTTCCTCAGGGTAACATGGGAAGTGGGATATGCAGAACAGGACTTCCTGTGGTGTTGCACAGGTGCCCCTGGCCCAGCAAGGCAGTAACAAGTAGCTGGCCCTGAGGCAGCTAGAGACAGGCTGTAGGGTAAGCAGCTGACTGATAGGGCCAGAAATTGGAGGTCTTCACTATAGTTGTCTGGTTAAGAGGGTTGGAAAGAAAACAGCTTGTGTCACTCAGCTGGATTTGCCTTTTGGGTCTCAATTCTGCAGTTTTAGGCGGACTTGCCCTTTTTCTCTGCATTTCCAGTTGTCACAGTGATGGGAACTGGAGGTAGGGAGGTGGTGAGGGGGTAAGTGAGCAGAACTGTGCCATCTTGAAACAGGCTTAACAGGCACAGCCTGGGTGGGTAGGTTTTCCTGACAACCTTCCCTCAGTCACAGCAAGTAGGCTGGCAGTGCCATCCCATTCCTGCTCTGCTACAAGCACCACTTTGCTTCTGACGAATGTGAGGAGGCTGGAGTCAGTCTGTAGAGAGCTTCATTTTTTTTTTTTTGAGACAGGGTGTTGCTATGCAGCACAGGTTGGTCTTGAATTCACTGTGTAGTCCAGGCTGGCGTTGTTGGCAACCCTCCTGCCTCAACCTCCTGAGTGCTGGGACTACAAGCGTGTGCCACCACTTCCAGTTTATAGAGAATGCTTTTTGAAGGAGCTTAGGAATGGCTGGCTGGACAAAGAAGAGGACACTAGAGTAGCTAGGTTGGAAAAGACCTGTGTAAGCGTGTGCTGCTTTGGCTGAGAATGGTGGGATGAAGTGGAGCTTGGTATTGCCCACCATGAACTCAAAAAGCTATAACTGAAATTCAGTTACAGGTAACAGTGTGGACCCAGGTTTTGCTCAGGCATGGATTTTAGGACTCTGGCTGTAATTTGGGAAACAGAAAGCATAATTGCTGAATGCTAGAATCTGAAGGGGAGCATAAGACGATATGTGGCCAATTCAAGCTGGGCCTCCGCACAAGGGACTGGAGGAGGAGGCTGGCGTTCAGCTTTCCTTAAGAGGAAGGCGTCCTGCCAGGGGAACTGAAGAGCCTAGATTACTGTGTGCTTCTT